>JAPZEB010000025.1:20814881-20826423 GCA_029783705.1 Chaetodon striatus | reverse complement strand
TTGATTTGTTACACACAGGCTTACCCCACTTTCTATATGAGGGTGTGTTTGTGTGTGTGTGTGTGTGGGTGTGTTACAATTTATACTGTCCTGCTTGTGTGAGAAGAAGAGAGAGAAGAAAACGTCCTGTCCTACTGGGAGGGGTGGGTTTGAAAAAGGTCTTTTCTGATGTCACACACATGCTGGTGGAGTTACAGCTGACGAGCAATTGAAGCTTCTAAGAAATACAGAAATTCATGCAGCACACACACAGACGCACAAACGTTGACGTGCACTTTCAGTCCTTTAGGAACCAGGAAGTCCCCTTGTTGTTCATGAAACATCTGGAGCACAGAATCCCCGAATCCCGGGTTCCCCTGGCAACACTAAATCAACAGCCAGACCACTGCCTGCCCTAGATATGTGTGTGTGTGTGTGTTTTATGTGTGTGAGAGAGACAGAGAGATGAACAAAATCATACTGCACCTTATGGGGAAGCATGTTTTATATATATATTTATATAAATGGGTGTGTTACAATTTATACATATATATATATATATTTGTTTACAATTGATTGATTTGTCTTCATTTATGCAAACCGCAGCAAATGTGCCCTCTTGGATGCCCCTATGGTAGATAAACATGATCATGTGCCCTATTCCAGTGAAGAAAATGTCCTCTTTGGTGTCCTTCCAATGGAGAAAATGTGATAGAGTGCCCTACAGGGTGCCCTTCCAGTGGAGAAAATCATGATGCAGTGCCCTTCAGGGTTTCCTTTCAGTGGAGAAAATGTGACAAAATGCCCTCTCGAGTGCCCTACCAGTGGAGAAAATGTGATGAAGTGTCCTCCAAGCTAACCCTTCCAGTGGAGAAAACATGAATTTTCCTCCAGGACGCCCTTTCAATGGAGAAAATGTGAAGGAATGATGTAATGGACTTTATGTGCACTGGTACCCTACTGCGTGGAACTGATGCCCTTTCTATTTTTTTTGCCCCTGCCCCCCAGACAGTCTGAATTTGCCACTGGACAAAGCCCATATTCAATTTACAGCCGCAGACACTTTTTGCTGTTCAAACAGAAGACTCTACTGTATATTCAGATGGTCATGTATGAATAGTCCATACATGACCTTTTTAATTAGTTTTAGGGTTTTGGTGTGTTAAATTGCAGGGACCCAAATATAAGTAGCATTGTTCTGCTTGCAGTCAAATTATTTCCAAAGACCCTTTTAAGGAAAAAAATATGAGGTTCCAGGAGTCTCCTGTGTGCAGTGGCAGGCTAAATGAGGCATGTCTGACCTTGGGAACATGGAAGCACGGAGTCTGAGGTCGTTTCCCTGTAGTCTGACCCAGTCATCCCCTCTTAACCTCCCTGGGAGGGAACTGCCAAACAGTTTTATCTCTTCTTCCCTTTCTTCATTCCCCTCAGACTGAAAGTCAAATAGTTATTTTTTCGTGTTTTATTTTTTTACACATAGTTTTATGGACATTTTAATACTTTATAAGCCAGTTTCCAACCCAATGTGCTGTGAATAAAAGGATGATAAAAAAAAAAAGAAGCTAGATTCAATGTTTATTAGATACATCATTAACCGAAGTGTTTTCGACCTCCGGTCCTAATCCTCTCAGCCTTGTATCTCTGACTCATTTCCCTTCATCCTTTCCAAAAGGGAGTCAAAATGACATGAGCCACACCACAGAGACATCTGAGAGCCAGGATAAATGTGTTGCATTGTTGAGAATCAAACCGTCTGCCACAAATGACAGTGCTTCTAAATCTCATTGATATAGTCCTGCTATTTGAGTCATTGTTTCATCTGACCTCATCTAAAGTTTCTTAATTTCTCTGAGAATTGAAACCAAGAGTCTCTGCGCTGAGAACAAACAGAGGGTGTATTATTGTGTGAGAGTGTGTGCACAAGCATTTGAATGAGTATGTTTGATGAGGAGAACTTCAGCAGATTTGGTTGTGGCATGGTAACAGCAGTTACAGCACGTCCTCCTCTCAAAACCATGGGCCAAAACGGCACACTGATCTGACAAAGCTTTTCTTGGCGTACAACAGCAACTTAACAGCCACTCATCATCAAGACCCAAACTCATTCCAATGTTCTTCCCTTGTAAAAGCACACACACACACACACACACACTAAATCAAACAACACAAGAGTAGCCCTAGTTGAGTTTCAGTTTGCAAATCAAGCACATTATTTTTGCCATATCTCAGCTAGCCTGGCTCTGTCCAAGGAAACACGTCGAAAGCTCATTAATTTACATGCATCTCATTTGTTTAATCTGTACAGAAACCAGAGGTGTAAAAACAACAATTTACTGTTTTGGAGGGGATAATTCTACCACACTATGTCTTGGCTTGGACCAGTAATTTCCAGTCTCCACTGGTTGCTTTGCAATTAATCATTGCCAAGAAATAGTTTGGCACATAAGCGCTCATAAAACGGCAAATTGCCACTTTTACACTTCGGTTCTTGCAATTTGTTAATTAATAAGCTTCGGCGGTGCTGGTGGGCAGATTTTGTTGCTATTGGACAGAGCCAGGCTAGCTGTTTCCCCCTGTTTCCAGTCTTTGTGCTAAGCTTAGTTGGCCAGGTCGTGGCTATAGGTTCATATTTAACATACAGACATCAGTCTTCCTGGCCAACACTTTCTCACTCTGACCTCATCACATATCGACTTTTGCTCATGGACTTTTCATGTCCAGATACCATGTGCAAGGTACCCTGGGTGCGTTGGTTGTGGACATTCTGGGACACTGTGACAAGTTCTGCCTGTTACATGCGTTGTCTTCTTTCAAAATACACTTCTGTTTTCACAGGAAATTTACCATTTACGTACAGTCTCTTTTAAAATAAACGCCCTATGTCAGTACATCAACACCAACTATAGTTTTTTTTCTTAAGCAACTAATGCATGTGGTTGGGTTTAGGCAACAAAAGCATGTAGTTAGGTTTAAGAAAAAGAACAGGGTTTGGCTTTATAATCTTACGGGATGCGAACACCGATCTCCTGGGCTAAAGTCTGTGTTTGTAGGATCCATCCACCACCCCTCCTGCCTGCCCTTACCTTTGTTCTTGATCCACCGTCTTTCCCCTGCCTGTTAAACTCTAACAGCGACAAGCTGCGTATCATGGCAACATTTTTCGTTGGTGTCTGATGCAGCAAGTCACTGCTCAAAAGTTGCATTTTGCTGACTTTAAAGTGAGACCAGGTTGTCTCGTCAAGAATGTAAATAAGCTTAATTCCGGATATTGCCAATTTTTCTTTAAACATGATCCTAAGACAACTATAAATAAGCCTCTGCTGTTGTGTAGAGAGTGAATTAAATCAGTTTTGAGGAAAGTGGATAAATTAGATGACAGAATCATGCTAACTTTGAGAAACTACAGTACTATGAAAGAGCATTTTGCTTTTTCATTGCAGCATATTGCCCAGCATTCTGGGAATTATGTACATGTCACATAAAGTAAAGGCTTAGAATAAGTCATATTAAAAATACTTTCATACTGTTGTACCTCCAGACTTGCTACACCTTGAGAGAAAAGGTTTGTAGCTCACTGATTTACTGCACATGTTGCATCATCTACAAACACCACAATCCAGGCCATTTCTTTTGGACTGAAATTGCTATAGGTACATATTGTAACCCTAAGTCACATGCTCATGTTACAATCAAGTCAAGTCACGTCCTTCGAACCCCCTCACTTTGAAGACCTCAACTGCATCTGTAACTGGTAAATGGTCAGCTTCTGTTTCGAGTGAATACATTTCTCTTTAAGATGATCCTTGTGATTTTTATGAGAGTGACTATTAATACCGTCTGTTGGCTTTAGCAGAAAAATTTATTCGATTTGGGAGATGACCCCAAGAGAAAGGGGGCAGGAGACTCAGAGGAGAGTGGTGTGTGTTCACACGAGAACCTGGGGCGAGAAAATAATGTATCTGTAGCAGGTTTGTGACAAATGCACCAAACAGCATTGTTAAACTTTTGCCTGAGGGAGAAAGTTTAACTTCATTTTAGGTTCTGAAGGATTAAATTCTTAGAGTATGATTCAGATGGCTTTCTGAAGCATCCGCCTGGATTTAGAATGCCATAAAAACTGTGAACATGTAATTACAGTAAATTCATAACAGTTATTCATCATTAGTAACTATAAGGTGGAGTTAGCTTTCCTCGTGTTCTGCAAAGCTGTTTATAGTGTATCCATGGGGCGGAGCATATGCATGGGTCTGAAATGAACTTTTATGTTTGCCTATCAATTCATGCATGACATAAATATAAATTTACATTCCTTAATTGAACTATTAAGTGTGAACTAATCACATGGAGTCATAGTGACTTGATCATTTAATAGTGAGCAAAGAAATTCTTGACACACCCTGCACTAATTTATGCATTAAATCGACATGAGTCATACATTTGTTAAGCATTACTTAAGTGTATGACCGCGTATGCACTGACGTGTTGGTAACACATCTTACTGATAAGACACAGCTGGATTTCACAATATGACTCTGACCTTATAGCTCCTTCAGTGTCCACGCCCCGTGACACTCACCTGTCTTTAATTCTGAAATATTGATTTATGGTTTTGATTATTTTTCCTGCTGCTCTTCTTTATTTTAGATGATTGGGGGTGGCAGTAGCTCAGTCCATGGGGAACTGGAGGGTCAACGGTTCGAGGACTAAGTATGGACTGACAGCTGGAGAAGTGCCTGGTTGGACTTCTGGGAACTGCAGAAGTGCCCTTGAGGAAAGCATCGAACCCCGCAACCGCTCCAGGGGCGGTGTACCATGGCACTGTGCCATAGCTGACCCTGCAATATCTCTTAATTGCTTCTGTTTGGTGTGTATAGAGAAGAATATGCAAAAGATACAGTTCAACTGCCAGTTAGATTGGTTTGTATGTACTGACAAATAATACAACATTATAATGATTCATTGTTTGACTGTTTAGTAATTGTATTGTTGTATTTTTACATAGCATTACATTAACTTAGCATGTACTTTTGTCCAAAGCAACTCATAATTTATCAAAGAATTGGAAAAAGTTCTCCTTTTTAATAGAATATAAGTCAGTCTTTATATTAAACATATGTCTTTTGTTACACATAAAGTTTATTGACAAAATAGAACATCAGTCTTCAAATTTAGGATCTGTTCAAATTGCTTAAGTAAATTAGATCCTTTATTCGCTTTCATTTTAGTTTAATTGTTTATTCAAAACACATGAGCTGAAGTTAAGTGAGTTACCTTGAGTTAGTGTTTTGTTTGTGTAAATGTGTCAAATAAGTATTTCCAAGGTCAAGAACGAAAGAACGAAACCCCATTGTGAATTACATTATTAGTGTGTTGTGTTTATGCTCTTATTGTTGGTCCAGATCTGAATCAGAGTCCTTGATAGGTTTTTTTTTATACTTGATTGAAGTCCAAGTTGTGGTGGTGCTCCTAGACTTGCATGAAACAAAGCAAGAATCTGTCCATCTGAGTTCTGTCATGACTGTCTGTTGTCAAGATGTGCGTGCCCTGTGCTCCCTTCATCTCGGGGGTTTCTCAGCACTCTACATTGTTTTCAGCTATAATAATAATGCTTTCACTGTTTATCCCGGTGGGGATTTTGGTGTTCAAACACATAAAGCTGCTCCACCCTCATTACTCATTATCATTATTGACAGCATTAGGCAAATTCTGTTTTGGTTAATGGTTTTTATTGTGGATGTTAGGCCAATCCTAAACATTCTTGCATTTGTAGTGGAAAAAATGATTCAAATGCCCACAGTATTGTCCTGGAAAAATAAAGACAAATTCTGCCAGAGTTAAGGTTAAAAATGTCCGTACATATGCTCCACTAGCTTCTGCGTCATATTACTTCAAGCTTGCACAGAGGGTTTGATGTGGGGGATTTTTTTTTCTTTCACTCTATGTCCACACGGTCCCTATACTGTCGTCATCTTTATCACCATCCAGAACCTGAAGTGGTCATCAAGCACACATAAGGAGACCCTCCCTTACAAGAGTCAGTGGTCCTTTAATCAGCTTCCACTGGGAGAGGTCAAATTTACTCAGCTTTATTAAATTAGAGTGTGTGCAATGTGCACTATGGGATTCAGGTGGTTTGTGTGTGTGAGAGACAGAGAGAAAGAGACGGACAGCAAACAAGAGGAAAAAATAGAGATACACAGAGATCGAAAAGGAAAGAGGACACATGGGTCCTGTTAGGCAGGGAAGACTGGCTATACTCTGCAAATTGATAATTACACACACCCTCAGACAAGAAGCGTGTACACAACTCACGTTCAATGTGATCGCCACCCTCGGTCCCATTGCTCGCTGTGGGCCCAATTTAGAGCTTGACTATCTGCCAGTTGAGACTAGAGTTACAGTAAAAGCAGTAAAATGAGGCCTCCTGCAAGAAGAAATGATTAACATAGTAATTTATTTTTTCCACACTCATATTATGAATCAGAGACTTTTTTTTACGTGTAGTTTATTTATATACTTGTTTCTTTTTGCACTTAAAACTCAGATTCATATATCTTCCCAAGCATGACTGGTGCCTACAGTGACCATTTGTGCACCGCGCCAACAAAACAAGGTTATAGGTATAAAAAATGATGTAATTCCACTGACGTGTAACTGATATAAGGCCAATGCAATAAGCTACATGAATATAAAATAAAACTATTTCACAACTTAATTTTCATACAGAAACTTAAGTGAGTTCTCAAATGAATAAATCTGATTTGGTATATTTCTTGTATTTTATGTTTCATCTCATTATTGTACCAAGACGCTTGCTAATTTAATTTCTGGGTAACAGCAGAGACACAAAAAGAAAAGTCCAATTCCCCCTGATCTGTCGGCATAGAAATAAAAATAAACCAAATTGTGTGCCTTATGAAGATTGACTTTTTTTCACAATACACACTCTGATCCACAATATTATAATTCAGAGACATTACTCACCATTCTCCCACAGGCAGTCAGTGAAGAGAGACTGACAACCACACAAATACACACACTTATACTCTGTGCTTCATCCTCCCAGCTGTGACCTCCTCTCCAGGCATTAAGGCATCATTTTATTCTCACCTCCCTGTGGGAATTGAGCTGCAGCTGGAGATCTCTTTCTCTGTCTGTGTCTCTGTCTCTCACATATTGTGTGCACACACACACACACACACACACACACACATACACACACACAGATATAACACACAGGTAAACCCCAGTGACCTTTACTTGCTTCAGGTTGGTCTTTGGTGATGCCGGCTGTCAGTGGTAGGAAGTAACTTAAGTACATTTATTTAAGTATGGTACATAAATACAAATCTGATATGCTTGTACTTTACTTGAGTTTTTCCCTTTAGGCTTCTTTATGCATCTACTCCTATGCATTTTAGAGGACAATATTGTACTATTTATACAATACATTTATCAGTACTTCTAGAATATAATACATTATCAAAGACTGAAGAAAATAAACAAAGATCTGATAAAAAATCTAAAAATTAAAAACAAACAAACAAAAAACTATACTGATAGGAAAGCAGAAGTTTTTACTTTGTTCCTCTCCTATTAGTCATCACACAACCTCTCAGATTTATCCTTTTACTCTTTGGGGAGACCTCACCCCTACCCTGGGAACTGCTGAACCAAATAACCAAACTGTTTATTAAGCAGTTAAAACTCAACCAATTATAACAGCAAAACGATACTTATACATTGATGTAAGACTGAAGGGCTTTGACTCACAGAGAAGTATTTTTACATGGTGGTATTGGTACTTTTAGTCAAATACAGTAAAAGATCTGAATAGCTATTCTACTTTGAGCAATTATAGCAAAACCTTTACAAACCTTATACTCTTTCTTACCTGTCCTAATGATTATGAGGACACACACCTTTCTAGGTGAACCGTAGAGATGGAGGTGTTAAACTGGTGAGTAATATCAGAACTGCTAGAACAAAGACATTAGGTCTTAGAACTAAGCAGCTTTACATCAGCTCACTGTGTGTGTAGAGAGCCGGCTAAACTGTGGGTGGTCAGTCATTTGGCCATGGTGTGACAGACGTCTGGACTCTACCAACGTCACCCACTAAAGCTGCAACTCAAGAGACTGACAGAAACCATCATTAAATATTATAGATTATAAACAGCATCATTTTTTGTCTTTTTATGACGGCTTCTGTGCAAAACAGATAATGTGATAGTTAAACTTCAAATGTGTGGTGCATGCCGTGTAAAAAGAGTTTTACTATCATCAATGACTGCTTTAATTCTTTCTGAGTCATTGGAACACATGGGAGTTTTTAAAACAATTAGCCCTACTGAATGAGGCTCATTATGTGGTTAGAGGGTTCAGAGCAGAGGAAAGGGAAGAGAAAGGTAGTATGGAGTATGAAAGTGTGACCAGGGGGAGGTAGAGGAAAAAGAAAAAAATCATGAATATCGGGTGAGAGACAGAGAAAAAGAAAGAGCCAAAGCAGAATTAAATGAGGTGAAGGAGGAGGAATCATGATGGAGAAGGAAGCTAAGGGTGGAGGCTCCACTTAGATTATCTGAATTAAACTCTACAGGACAGGGGTGTATGGGATGTATCAAATTGTGGAAAACACCCCATATCAATTATCAAAGACTCCAGGACCAGTTACCATCATGTGCTGATGTCAAATCTACAGCTGGCACTGAAAAAAAAAATCATGTTTAAAAAAAACAAACAGCTAAGAGCTAGGACAACTGAAAAGTTTGAACACATGTTTATCAGTAAAGAAAGCAAGAAACTAGGGGACCAGTCTTTGAAGGGATCAGCTGCTGGCAGCGATATGGTCCCATCACCTCCCTGAAACCTGTGGCAGAGAAGAAACTGATCCTGATCTCAGCTAAAGCCATCCAATTCCCTCCTGTAAAATATTGTTGTAAAGCAGCCCAGTCACCAAAGGAAAAAACTGGCATTGTAGGTTTCTGCAAACCACAGATATGTGAGATTTGTGCCTTATGCGTATCATATCAACGTTTGTGACGTAGTTCTACATGCACATGAGCTGACTTTCATAAGGAGGATGAGGGCAAGGCAAGACAGCTGCCAAACTGCAGACCACTGTTCAAGACCAAAAAATGACAAAAGACATTGGCATCATTTCCAGTGGCCACTAAAACTGGTGTTTCCACTCATGTTTCATGTTACTCAACTCGTGTTTCTTTGCCAGACATGGACAAATTTCTGGCCATGATTGTGGCACCAAAACTGGGAATTTTAAGCCAAAACATGATCTTTTCCTCACCATTACCAAGTGTTTTTTTGTGTGTGTGCCTAAATCATATCACAAGTTAAACACAATGTAACGAAATGTGAAGTTTCAACATATCTGCTCCATAATAACAATATACAATAATACATAATAACAATAATACAAATGTTACATATCCATGGTTTGCAGAAAAGTACAATGCCAACATTTATTTTGGAGAGAGGGTTGATGCAACAATCAGCAAATTGTTTTCATGCATGTTTAAATGCAAAATTGGAGGATGCTGGTTTTTCAAAACATTGTCACCCCGGGTAGTCAAACCCGGCAACTTCTTAGTGGCCCTAACTATGGCATACTAGGTACCTCTTGCATCAGCACTTGACATGTCAGTTTCCACTCACTACATGCATATAGTATCATGTTTTTCTTTCTTTTTTAAGACTATTTTTTTGGTTGTTTTGCCTTTATTGACAGGACAGCTTCAGCTAGACAAGAAAGCAGGGGGGAGAGGGGTAACAACATGCAGCAGAGGGCCATGGGTCAGAATCTAATCCAGGCCGTTGGCATAGGACTCACACTCTACAGGTTAGCTAGAGGTCGCCCTATGTAGTGTCTTTTTTAAAATAAACTCCTGTGTTCACAGGAAACACAGGTTTCAGCACCAAACTACTTGGTTAGGTTTAGGATAATATTCTGGTTTGGGTAAAAATAACATTGACTTTTGGTTTCACATAGGACAAGAACAGCAGTCTTCTGGGTGAGACTCTCACCTCATCCCTACATGGACTTTTTCGCTCCTTATACCATGTCAGCTGCTGTGACAATATTGCGATGGATGGGTTGACATTGAAGTCAGTTCAAAGTACAGTGCGTCTCATACCCAAGCGTGCCATTTGCATCTGTATCAGATGGTAAGAGGTGTCACAAAGAGTCACATTTGATGACCTGGGAATGAGAATGTGTTGGTTTATCTATAAATCACAATCATATGTACCAACACAACTTCATCTTTCTTTTCACCTCCATGTCACACTCCCGTCATAAAGGGGCTGCAGCACATCTTTTACTCACAAGTGTTTTAAAAGGAAATGTGATACCAACTATTAAAACTCCAAAGCCTCTTTTAAGGAATTAATTACACTAACACAATCAGGAAGTAACATAAGGCATAAGCTCACACGTACTATAACTCCTATAGCCAAGTTTGTGGCCAGTTTGCCTTCCAATTTTACAGCCCCCTGTTTAACTAAACCTCTGGTGCACAAAACAAAGAGCTGCTGTCACCAAATTTTCCATGCAACACCTTTAATCTAACATGAGTGAGAACTCTTTCTGGTCTTTCTAGCCTAAAATTTTCCATCCCGTTCATGTACTGTATAATTTATAGCTACTCTTTCGCACATGTTGCTACAGTATTTAGACTGTATTGTGACATCATACAGCACATAATGCATACTCAGTGCTTGCAGATTCACCTATTTATGTACAGTTTACATCAGCTAACAGCATTCACTGGAATATATGTTTCATAATTTGGCACATCTGAGTTATACATCAATATTGCTGGCAATCTGTGGGTAAATACAACATTAAAGATGACCATGGTGCATGCCAGCAATCAGAAGCTGATGCAGTTATCCTACTGGAACAAAGAATATCATATGCATCAAATAAACATCAAGTTTACATTTACTTTGGAGGATTTTTTTTTTCAGCATCCTCTGATGCGGGAAACATATTCTCAGTGAAGGGACTGGAGGTTCGTCCACTAACTCTGCTTAACATCACAAATAATCTGGCAAAGTTTTACCGCCAGCTGAACTACCAGTCATTCTTCTGAGTAGTGTGAATGGAAAAAGGTGGCAGGTCAATGCAAAGCAGCTTGTTCCATGGATGGATATTATTACTGCCAATATTCTGTCCAGAATGTGTCATACTGTGTGTGGGTGGGTAGGAGACTGTGTGTATTACAGGCGTGATGTGTTTTTGATCAAAAATGATTAATGTATTTTAAATTTGATCCTCAAGTTTCCTAAAGGCTGATAATAGATTTAGCCAAAGGTGAGTTTTTTTTTTCATTCATAAACAGCACAGCCATCCTTTGCAAGCCCGTAGTCCCATTCAGCATATCCTCATACAATGGTTTGTATGATACCTAATGATTTAGCGGCCCACAAATGTGAAGTTACTAACTTAACACTAAATTACATAGGATAGGTCTTGGCAAGTAAAGTTACGTAGGTGAGGTTTAGGAAAAGAAACATGGTGACTACACACATTCAAATAACTCAAG
>JAPZEB010000025.1:20795443-20807290 GCA_029783705.1 Chaetodon striatus | reverse complement strand
ATAAAATGCATTGAAATACGAAGTAACAAGAAGTAAACGGCTACAGCAAAAGGCCGACAAGGCAGAGAAATCCAGCTTTGACTTAATAAGGAACTGCGTATAAAAAAGGACACCTTTATATTTAATATCACAAACAGATCATAAATTACTTGAGACCTTCAGAATGCATCAGTCTTTGGACGGCATCCTTATGCCTTGATACAATGCAAAGAGAACCACTGAGGTATTTCATCTTAATTACGTCAAGCATCATGCCGGACGACGGGAGAGACATAAAAGTGCATAAGTAATAAACTCATGTCTGCTCCTGGTCTGTAGCAAACACTGGACTCGTTTCATTCCAAAATGCTGTTCCCTTCCATCAAGTGCCCTTATTCACATTCCTGTTATCAGGTAGTACTTTTCTCCCATTTGGTGCTTTTTGTATTTTGCTTCTGCCCTTCCAAGTAAGGGAAGCAGGAAGCAAGGAATAGAAGGGATGTCACTACACTATCCTCAATACAGTATGTGAAAGAAAGGAAGAGAACAAGGGCATATGGAAGGCAAAAAAATAACAAAATATTTGGACTGGAACACGTCCACCGTGTCTACTTGGTGGTTATCATTCAACTTGGTAGAAAGAAATACATTAACAATAATAGTGTTAAAACCATTTTGCAACATACACCCACTATTCATAATAAAAAAAAGAAAAACAAAAGTCATTGTTTCTGTAAAAAATAAAACAGTCACAGCAGCAATGATTCACCGTCTCTCTTCTGGTCACATGTTCACCTGGTCATCTGATCTGGAGGAGATTATATCTACCAATCAGTGATCAGTTTGAGATTCTTCACTTTGTAAACGTCAAGAAAAAATACTGCATTCACGTCATATGGGAATAACAAAACTTGTAAGTGTCCAGACATTCAAACATAATGGATTTTGCAGCCCCTTAATAGCATGAATGGATACTTCTATGGATGTCTCACCTTTTCACATTCAACATACAGTACATGCACCACAGTGAGCGATGTGTTTCATTTTAAACTGTATTTCAAGAATTGTAATGTCAAGGACAAACACAACCTGCATCAAATAGCTGTGCACTGCCATTGAACTTTGGGGGTTACAATTATGAACTGATTTAGTGTTACACAAAAATTCCTCTGTTAAAATAGATAAATACATTTATAAATGTGTGAAGACTATGAGAAAGTATCTTTCCCATATGACATGAGTGCAACAGAAGAAAGAGAGCAGCTTTTTTATTTTAAAGCCCTTTCTGTACCCTTTCACTCTTTGTAAATTGAAACTATAGCTCTTCCGAAGAGATTTTAAAACACTGGAAAGGTATAGCAATGCTTTACCATCAGAGCTAAGAACTTTGAAGTTGTGTCATTAAATCTTTAAACTCATGCAATATAACTTCTTTCTTTTTGGTTTTAACAGTAAGGTGGGTAACTTCACCTTTTCACAAAATCCAGAGACCATCCAGATTCTTTCAGATTACAATTACACTACACTAGCCTCTCTCAAGGTCTTTAAGAGTTAAGAGTAATCCTTGACAGTGGAGACAGCCTGGCATGACAGGGCGCTGGTGGTTTCTGTTTGACTTCAACTTGAAGCTATGTGGTGGTGTTTTTTGGCTTCCCTTGGCGGGGCAATATATAGATTTGCCTATAGTCAGGATGAAATGACATTTCTTGGAGACACAATGATGCTCTGGAGGTAAAATATTCTTACTGGCAGTGGCGTCCTCAGACATTTTCCATAGGGGTGGCCAGATGTGGCCATTTATAATCTTGGGGTGGCACACCAAAACCAAAAGCAATTGCTGAATTTCAGAAACTCTATTACTGTATGTTGTATGCATGTTAGGTGATTAATTGTTCGTCAAATAAGCTGGTTGTCCTTTTCCTTTAAAAGACAAATATACAGCTTTAATTTGAAAGAGTATATTGATTGTAGGGAGCAAAACATTTACTGGGAACAAGTCAACTGAAATTTAAAAAACAACAACAAACAAACAGAGGCCTCCAATTATTTTTAATTATTTTTTGCAAGGTGTGAAGACGCCAACAATTGTATCAGGGTAGCCTCCCTTGGCCACTCCTTGGTGGCGCCACTGCTTACTGGTCAAGTAAAACCTCAATGGGTTGTGATAAAAATCCACAGTATCTTTGGCTAAGTTGCAAATGTTAAACTGGAGCCCAGTGGAAATGACATGGGTAAGAGGTAGCTAATATTACAAAGCCTAGCACTCTTGCTGCCAAATGCAATATATTAAATCATGCCATACTGACTTATCACAAGTTTAGCTTGTTAGTTTACAGTATCTGACCTTTAGCTAAACATGTTAGATCAAAAAATTGTGTTAAGCTGATTAGCTAGCATGCTGCTGTCCCAAGATTGTGAATACTATGGTCATGTATGAACAGAAAGAAAAAGCAGCCACTGCCATGTTTTGCCATTCAAGTTTGGAAAAAAAACCCTGGTTCTTTGCCCATTTTGGTTGAACTCAACCAATTTTTTTGGTTTTGCCTCCAGAGCTGCTCTGCATCTGCAAAACATTTGTATAACAACAACATGGTGTGAGTGAAAAACAACCCATCAGAGAGTTCAGTGGTAAATGATGACTGTAAGTCATACATCCAGCACCATGTCATAGTGTGTTTCCTTCTTCCTCTTCCCACACTTATTTATAAGTACTGTGTACAACGTCAACAGTATGACCCAGTAACTGGCATAGACGACTGCCCCTATTACCAGGACAATCTTTTCTGATTCAGGAAAGGGTTTTCTAGTCTGTAGGATTACGGTGTAGATAATCCCAATGAAGAGGATGGTGAACCAAACTGATATAGGAATCAGACCAATGAAGTTCACCACTATTGTTTTCCTCCCAGAGGTCCCCCATCCAGACTTGTTGATGGTTGCTATTGCAAACATTTTGGCTGGCAACAGGCTTGACATGTACAGTACGGAATAGAACGACATGAACACCATGACAATGTTACCTCTGAGGCAGCTGGCAAACGAGGCCTTGATCAGCGCCACTGCCTGCACAATGAGCAGAAACAACAGAATATTCCAGAGCCTTCCTTGGTAGAAGAGCTGGATCGCGGTGGCGATGAGGAAAAACGGGAAGAAGCCCGTGATCACAGCCTCATAAGTCATCCATAGATGGTGTTTGTGGAACCACATGGAGTTGTACAGCCATTCTCTGAAATATGACTTACTCCATCGAGTTTGTTGATTGAGCCACCGCAAGTATGTAATTGGTGTCTCGGTGAGGCACTTTGATCGAGCAGTATATTTGGTTGCATACCCGAGGCTTAGAACTCTGTTCGTGAGATGGCGGTCATCCCCAAAACTGCAGTGAGATCCCATAAAAGTCTGATTGTACCAGTCCTCAAGGAACTCGTGCAGGAGGGAGTTCCGGTACATTCCTAAAGGCCCACTGATGCACTGCACACAACCAAAGTAAGACTGGCAAGCCCGCTCAATGTTGAAGGCCATCCAGTACCGCACGCTGCTCAGGAAGGAGATCCATGATTCATATTTATTTAGGATCTAAGAAGGAAGTGTTAGGCAGAAGGAAAAAGTTGGAGGTTTACCATGGAAAATGTAATCATTATGAAATACTCAGTCTGTAAAATTTATCACATGCAAGGAATGAGAAAATATTCGTAGTTATGTAACCAACCTGCACATCTCCTACAACCCCTCCCACCATAGGGTCTTCTTCTAGAACCTTCACCATCTCCACCGATGATGCTGGGTCCAACATAGTGTCAGAGTCACACACCTGAGCAAGACCCACAAAATAAACATTGATTAACCTGGATTATAGGGCCAAAGGTCATCTTTTATTGTCACATAAAAAAGATACACAGCTTGGCAAGTTTTTCCCATAGTCGTTTTGCCCATGGACATAGCTACCATGATATCACCCATTGGTTTGTGGATACCTGTTTTGAAACCTTGGGTTTGGCATTTTGGCCCTTGCCATCTTAGATTTTTGAAGCCAGAGGTGACCATATTTGGATGAAAGGGTAGAGCTGTGGGTGAAGGGTGGAACATTCAAGGGGCCCTGCCCCTAAATATGCATAACTTTAAGCTTAAATAAAATGTAAAAAGCTGAGTTATAGAAAAACGAACCCCCGTAAAGTTGTCATGAATGTTGCTATTACCTATGGAGACCAAAACTGTTTTTTGTACCAGGGTGCAAACAGTGTTTATTTCTGCAGTAAATTTGGCCATTTTAACATTAGGGGTCTATGAGGATTGACTCGCTCCTTGAGCCAGCCTCTAGTTGCCATGCAGGGAACTGCAGTTTTTGGCACTCCTGCATTGGCTTCATTTTTCAGCCCTGGATGTTTCCGCTTGGTTTTTCCTTAACCATATTGAGGGTCTAAGGATAAAGGGTGTCATATGCTGTATTGTAAAGCCCCTTGTGGCTACTTAGCAATAATAGGCTACATAAATAAAACTTACTTGCCCTGAATTGACTTCATTGTAACCAGTTGACGGTCTCCTGCAACAAAGAGTAACT
Organism: Chaetodon striatus; assembly: GCA_029783705.1. Taxonomy (NCBI): domain Eukaryota; kingdom Metazoa; phylum Chordata; class Actinopteri; order Chaetodontiformes; family Chaetodontidae; genus Chaetodon; species Chaetodon striatus. Next base: position 20,802,753 of record JAPZEB010000025.1, on the reverse strand, counting down.
GCTTTCAACTGAGGCACTACCCACTATCTTTCTAATGACCCCTTTTCTCAGCTCTCTCCATTTTCTTCTATAAATGGTAATTTTTTCTCCCTAACAAAATCAGGTGATGAAAAACAAACCTAGAGCCCAATCCCCCAATAACAAAACACATCTGTTACAGGCTGAGCCTGATGATAGTAAAACCACAAACAACACTGTCCCTCCTTTGTTGAAGAGTACTGGCATGATGTCTGGCAGCGCTGCAGTAAGTTCTTTTGAAATCTCTGTTAAACAGGAGGTTTCTGGCAGGCTATATCCAGCTGCAGGTGTTAGACAGCATCATTTCAAAGGGTGTTCAAGCCTGAAGTCCCCTTTTTGTGATGCAAACTCATTAAAATGGTTCCAAACGTTATTAGAGTAATTATGTTTCTGTTCAGTTTTACTCATGTCTTTAAGTAATACCAGCAGCTGAATATTACAGAACAAATATGACATGATTTCACTTTGTATTTTGGCCAAACAATGGAAGTTAACATGGTTTCATATTTCTTTTCTGGATACAGGATGAAAATTGGTACTTCATTTGCTTGTGTGTTTCCAAGCTTGGCACTGTGATTAATGCTTTTAGCTCCTGTTTATATTTTTAGCCACACCACCACACAGTGTTGGCATTATCATACTGTACTGGCCAGCCAAACACCCTTGGGAACTGGCTTTTCCAAATAAATAATTTAGGTGTCCTTAACAGGTCTGTCTCAGTCAAGTTAAACTCTAACCAAGTTGATTAGTTTTTCACCAGCAAACAGATGCATACCAATGTAACCTTTCTTTGAAACAGTTTTGGGTCCTGACTCTGAATACCACTCATGTAGATGATGTAACACTCAGCTCTGTGAAACAGATCTGTTATTACACTTAGACATAAGCTACTGCTGCCCTCCTTCACGCTACACTTCACAACATGATGCACACAGCCACTGTCCGTCTAAAAGCAGCACAAAAGGCTCTTTGTGGACCCCATGTTTGGTTTGGCAGAGCACCCCCTTCCCCTCTCCAGCCATCTCTTTCTCCATCTCTCTTTCTCTTCCCTTTCTACCCCATCTTCAGCTCACACTGATGTCAGCTGTCCTTGTCTTACCTGTGTGTGTGTGTGTTTGCACATCATTCATTTTATCTGTTATGTAATGGTGTCTAATTTGCACCATTGACGCTTTTGTTCCCCCTTCTTTTAGTAGCTATTTAATTTTTTTGCAATCAATCTAGTCATGTCCACTATCCACCCTTCCATCCTTTCACCATTCCTTAATTTTTCCTATTTAAACCCCTTTTTTAATAACCATTTCTAGTTTCAGTGACTTACCTGCACATAGTCCATGCTCCTCCCCAGTGCTTTGAAGGCTGTATACATGACCTCTCTCTTCCCTCCCCACTTCTGCATGATGCACACACACTTGTTGTTCAGCACCAGCCTGGACACATTCTGAAGGCTCTCAGCGTAGCTCTCATCCGTCTCCTCAGGCCCTCTGCTGTGATAGTTACTCCGCCACACGTATGTGGCCGACTTGTCCCATCCCATGACCTCTTTAAAAATCTCCATCATGTACAAGTCGTCATCCGCGTTCCCGTCGATCACCATGATCACTTTGATCCCCGGGTATGTCAGCCTCTTCACTGACACCAGGCATTTCCTCAGGTAGTTTGGGTCCTCTTGATACGCTGCAATGCACAACGCCAAGGATTTATTGAGTTTTATCGGTGTCTCTAAGGACCGCCGCATGTTTCGGTGTTCTAAAAGCGCGAAGAGACTCTGGATGATGAGGTGGACGACCAAGATGGCGCCATACAGGCCAAAGGATAGGTGATTGCGGGCTGTTGTGAAGAACTGGTAGCCCATGATGTAGGCTGTGGAGATGCCCACCAGGAGGGACACGCCGAACATGGTGGTCCCAAATATCCGCAGGTAGGTGAGGACTCTTTGACACCTCATCTAGGGACACAATGTGGAGAACAGGGTTACATTAAGTCAATGGAGTACAAAAATTATAGGACTTTTGCGCATCAATTACAAGCCTAATCTTGGGTCATTTTATGCCTACTTCACTTCATACAAACATCTGATGACCATCCTATGTTTAGGAGAGGGTAAATGAAAAAGAAACATTTATGTTAGCATATGTATATGGTAGTTTTTCACATGGAGTATCTGGAAAACACTGACTTCCATACCAGCAATGAAATGTATTAAGCATTATTAGGATACAACATATAAAATAATGCTTATTTGCAGCTTTTCATTAAACTCTATGGCACACATAACCTTGTTTTATTACAACAAACCCAGGTAGAGAGAGCAGTAAACTTTCTCCTCCTTTTTTTACTCCCTCCTTCCCCCTCTCCTTCTCTCTTCCCCTTCCCCAAAATCCCTGTCTAAATGTCAGACAGTTGTGAGTAGCCGATTGTTCCAACTCTCCTTTAGTGTGGGTGGGCGCACATTACAAGATTTCTTGACCTAATTAACCAACAAGCTGGCTGCCCCTGCCAAACGTCCAAGTGCTCTCTAAATGCCTGGGAGAAACTATTATGATATTTTTTTTCTTTCTTTTGTGTTGTAAAGAAAGGCTTCAGAAAGATGTTCAGGACCTAGACCATGACGGATTATTCTGTGTGTTTTTATGTGGGGACAAGTGAAGAACATTCCCTGCTTTTGTGTTTAAACTGTGAGCGACATGAACCCCGCTGCACAAAATCTTCTGCTCAGAATCCTGAAGTTTCTTTCCAGCCCTCATTATGTTGCTACCGCCATCTGTTTGGCAGACCAGCGGAGACCCACTCAGCGTGGCTCAGCTCGGCTCAACGCAGAGCGGACCACCCTGTGATGTCATCTGTTTATATCTCCGTGGGAAGAAGAAGACAAGAGCCTTTTAGATTTTCTAATGCTGCACGTGTGCTTCTTCCCCTCTGTGTCTCCCCATAAAAAGTACAACAGGAACATCATTTTTGGGAGTAAATAGATACAAAGATAAAGATTCACAGCTAAGAGAGGAAGGGTATGATGTTATATTACTTTGAACATCAAAAAGAAAATGCTTTTTTCGCGTAGCAAAAAGAGTGACAGGAGTTTGACCCTTTGACGTTATGACGGTCAAAGTTTGCTTCTCTGGTCACTGAGACAGCAGGGCGCCCCCTTGTGGTACATATTTTTTGCATAGGTCATCATCATATATCATTACCTGTAAGTTACGCATATAAGTTTAGTCAAGACGAGCAAGACATGTAAATCAGAAGAAGCAATAAAGTTATCAAAAGGAGAGTACACAAAGCCCAGCAGTGTTTGTGATTTGGCAAGAGGTCTTCACACCACACCTAAACACACAAGACAGATGGAGGGAGGGAGAGAGCAACAGACAGAGAGAAGAAGAGAAAGAGTTGTAAAGACAGAAGGGGAGAGGGGCTAAGGACGGCAGAGCCAGAGAGAATCAAAGGAAGGAAAAGAAAGTGGGTAGAAAGCATATGACAGTGAACAGAAAAGAAGACTGATATCTAGAAAGACTGTTAGAAAGAACAAAGCAAGAGACACTGAGAGCAGCAGAAGCAGAGAGGGAGGCAGAGCTAAGAGAGAGGAATATGCACACACACCCCTTGGCTCAGACATAATGCCTTGTTCATTTGATCGGTGGATGAGAAGGCCACAACCAGTATTGCAGACCTCCTCTGGCACGTGGCAAGGCTCTTAACGTCAGCCGCTCATTTACAAGACCCCTGACACACATGCTATACACACACACATACACACAAATGCACATATAAAAGCTTATTACACCAGGGAAGAGAGAGGAGTGTGTGTCTGTAAAAAGTATGCATTTTCTAATTACGTTAAGCTGAGGGTGCGTTTCACCTTAGACCTCCTTTGGTTTGCGCACTACAGTGTGTGTGTCTAATGTTTTACAACTATATAAGGTAGTGCAGAACAAACTCTCTAACCCTGTCTCCCTGCATCAACTTTATATGAACTCAGCCACTGCTTAGGCGAAAACATATTTCACCATAACCATACCTAATGATTTGTGAGTTGTGTTTGGGTTGTAGATTATATTGTTAAAAAGTATTCGGTGGAAGGAATGGATGTCATCGCAAATCTTTTGATATACCCCCATGACCAGGGCGTGACACACACATTCACACCTACTGGGAATATACAGGTTCCATTTCGCCCGACCTGCACATGTTTGGACTGAAGGAAATATGAGACCTTGGAGGAAACCACTGCGGACACATGGAGAACATGCAAACTCCATACTGTTTGCTGCATTTGACTGCTTGTTTATTTATGATCCGCACTTTAGTGATGATGAAACGCTCGCTATGGTTTAAGGTTTGTGGTTGGAATACAAAACCAAACAACTGAAAGTTTTTGTTCTTTTGTTGTTGTAGATCAACTCAGTGCTGTTAGTGCAGTCAGTCTTGTAAAATTCTGAACAAAAACACACATCTCAGACATTACAACCGCTTGTTCAGATGCTTTGCTCTTCATAGCTTCTCATACACCCCTCCTGAGCACATGATCCAATGCAAAGGTCAAGACTAACAATTAGCTCAGACTGCAGGAATATTAACTGCAGACTAAAAAATAGCAGTCATGATGGTCGTCCAAACTTGGCCCCAGCCCCTGAGAGATAAAGCCCCTAATCAGAGGAGTATCTGTGACAGAGAAGGTGTCGGTGACACATGTGAGAGTGTATCTACGCATGTCAGTATATGATGTGTGAGAGCAAGCTGTCGTTAGCACATGTGGCTGATGTCACCCCAGTTTTCTGTTTATTTTTATATCTTGGTACATTTGACCTAAATAACCCTCCGTGTGTGTCTCCAACCCTACAGTGACCTGGGGTTGGATGCTTTCGCAGTCCCACTCTAACGTCATTAACAGTCTCTTGGGTAAAATTCTCGCTGGCTCTGTCTCAAAGGTAATTTTACAAAAATGTTAAGGATCACATGGATAGTAGATGGTGGAATAGCAGAGAGATGAATGGATGAGTGAATGAATGAATGAGATGTCTGTGTCCTCTGGTGAAAGCTCCATTTGGCTTTGTTTGAAATAAGATTACTGCTTTAAGTGTCTAACTGAGATTTAACAATCAAAACAATGGTTTAATGGTAACTGGCGTGAGTACCTAGGCTAGATGGGAAAATGAGTCCGCGCCCAGACACCACTCACAAATGTACTGAACCCTCAAACTGAAACAGAAGTTAGATGTTGATAATTGTACTTCCCACTGTTGCTCTCACTGTGAAGCAGAAACATTTCTGGAGCCTATTCAAACATGTGATCTGTTTTAGTCATTTGAGCTATATGATCCCAGCTTATACCCCTATTAAATATGAATAGGCCTTCACATACCCTTTATACTGAGCAGACGTTAACTGTACATTGTGTACTGTTTTGCACAGTGTATTGTTTAACTCAATTATGCCATGTTACCATATCTAACATGTTTTACTGGAATATCTACTGTACTTATACATACTTTAATCATTTGTGCATTTATATTAAACATCTGTCCAATACGTAAAGGATAGCAGGCAATGAGTTGTGTGGTTACTGACAAACAAGACTAAGACTCATGGTGGGATTACCACAAATGTGAACCTCATGGTAGTGCCAGAGGGGATGTCAAGGGACCACCAAAGTCATTCATTGTGTGGGAACCATGAAAATACAGACAAACATATTAGAGACATGTAGGAGATATTACACTGGATGAATCAAAACTCTGAACAAGTGTTGCTAGAGGTAAAGTCAGGGGATCATCCACCAAAGTCAGCCCGATTCATCCTCCAGGGACGATGATTGTCAATAAAGAATTTCATGGCAATCTGTTTCATAGATGATAAGATATTTATGTCTGGACTAAAGTAGTGAACCATCCAAACACGAGATTGACATTGGTATCCATAGAACTGCTAGCATGGCTGACAGTGCAGACACAAAAACTTGTTTTCAATGCCATGCATTGATCTGAAAATCATGCATATAATAATGTCCTTTAGCCAGTAAGGATACAACAGCATTCATGGGTGTAAAAACAGGTATTCATCTATCTTTTATCCAGTCTTTTAAATGTTCATCTTTAGTTGTGTGTGTAAAACATTTGACAGTGCATTGAATTAAGCATATCAGCACTTCTGGAACATGGGGAACTCTGTGACCCATGTAGGTCCTTTAGTATAAGAACTGATTTAGTGGAGACATGAGAATCACCGCATGCTGTAACAGCTCTTATGTATGTTACGCAACAGTGGATGGATGTCAGATATATGTGGTTTGTCTGCTTAAATGTTGAGTCTCACCACTGCAGCTGAATGCTGGCCTTGTGTGCACGTGTATGTATATGTACAAATGCGTGAGCTAAGCATAATATGTACCGCGCATGTGTTTAGCCAGCGTGCATTCATGCACACAGGAAGAGATGTATGTGTGTGAGCGTATGTGCGCTGCAGAGAGGAAGAGATGGTTTGGCAAACTCTCAGGAGAGCAGTGGAATCCCTGTCAGCAGGATCCCAGTTCCAAGGCCTGTGATGGAACGTAAAATCTAACAACGCTCGCCAGACTGTGTGTGTGAGTGTGTGTCTTTATACAGTAAGTATATGTGAATGTGTGTATGTGTGTGTGTGTGTGTGTGATTACTGTATGCTTTGCACAGGCAGTATAAATCTAAAAGCAGAGCCAAAAAAGACAGCTTGCTGGTCCGTGTGGAGCTGAGATAACATAAAGCTTACATCTTTATTGTGACTCAGCAGTCACTGACTAGAAGTGTAACATTCGTAAATCAGCTGCTTTGGCCAGATGAGTGCTGTTCACATAAAAAAATGTAATGTTGCTCTGAAGAGTGAGCCAGTTCACACCTGTGGCTGGTATACTTTGGGTACAAATACAGTATAAGACTGAGAATGGGCTACAATTCAATTAACTGAGGACATATTTATGACAGTGACAGTTATCTCCATCAATCTACAATATATACAGGCAAATGTGGATATGTCAGTGATATTTATGGTTTGCTAAATGCATCTTAGTGTTGATCCATTGAGGAAATATTGGACAAAATCTGTGTTATCACCAAGACAGTTTCAGAAAGTATGGGAAAACCAGACCCGCTGAGGTCATATACACCTTTGAAATCTCAAACGCATGATGTCCTGCCAACAGAAAACGCACACATGCAAAAATGAAAAGATACACAGTCTGGAACCTGAACAAGCAATGCACATATGGGACTTGTGTGTGTGCATTAGTTTGTTTGTGTGTGTGTATGTGTGTGTGTGTGTGTGTG
>JAPZEB010000025.1:20781025-20795343 GCA_029783705.1 Chaetodon striatus | reverse complement strand
TGTGTGTGAATTATTTTGTTTGTGTGTGTGTTTGTGTGTGTGTGTGTGTGTGTGTGTGTGTGTGTGTGTGTGTGTGTGTGTGTGTAGGGGCAGGGCTGGAAAAGACCAGGAAGCATTTTAAAGGCATTAAAAGTTGGAGATGGCCCTCGTGACAGTTGTAGCAGGATGCAGGAAAAGGCTCACATGTTCCTAAGCAGATGATGAGGCAGAGGAGAGGGAGCGGCTGGAAAAACTCAGGAGTTGGCTGCCGACTTATAGGCGAGACACACTTGACATACTCAAGGCCGGCTTGTATGCTTCTGGCTTACTTTCATGAGCTGCTTTCTAAAACAGGGTCAACTTTATGCATGCTAGATTTGTTTTAAAAAATCAAATCTTAGATGAGTCTAAAGAGATAATGTGACTGCAGAATTAAATGGCAAAAATATGTAACAAGGGAAATAAACATAGAGTATATTTAAAGTATGGATATAAATTAGAAACCTTCATATAGTTAAATTTTACAGACCTTATATAACGGGTGCTGCATTGTTTTAACCCAGTATGAATGAAACTGCAGACTTAAGTTGAACCGAAAGGTCACGAGAGTTTTCAAAGGCGCAGCTAGGAAGTCACTAAACCTCCTCACTCCTACCCCTTCTCCTCCTCTTCCTTCTCCCTCTCATAAACCCCCCATGTGGTCACAGTGCGTTGTTGTTGCGGGAGCGTTGTCTTTATAAGAACCAGAGCTAAACTGTATCACCACCCACTGCGCTTACACCGCACTGCTCCTTCCATGATTGGAATCAGGTGGACAGGGCCACAACTGGCAAAGGTACAGCGTTACAACGTAACATGGGAGTTGACTTTTACATTCCCCATTGCCTCCTCTGTCTCTTTATATCCTCACCTTCTGTGTGCTATTAGAATCAGGTGTGATAAGGCTGGCAAAGACACAAAGGTTACAACATCCAAGGAGACTGCTTTGTATTACTCAAACATCTTGTTACTTTACCACAACGGTTGGTGTTGCATCATGTCAGTTTTATTTCATTTTAAAAGTGAAGGTGGGCAGTGAAGCTGCAACTCATTATTTAATAAAAGACTGTGGTACATCCATTCTCAATGTTGAAGCCAAACTATGCTGTTTGGTATTTTGGCATGTTCTCCTCCCTTTGACTCATCCCTAGCTTTCTCTATTTTTGTGAATGAGCAGAAGGAAGTGATGCAGCCATACTACAGAGAGAAAGATGGAAAAAGAAGGAGCAGCAGAAAGGGATGGAGGATAACTGTATGAGGGAAGAGTAGGTTGTAATGAAGTGAGGTAGTGAGAGAGAGATGGCAGACACCAGAAGAAGGAGGGGGGAATGAGACTGTGGAGGCACGGTGGTGGACTTGGCACAGTCCGCTGCCAGCTGAGGCGCTGGACTACTGCCACTGTGGCCGGCTCCAGGATTTTCAGCCAAATTACAGATGCGACTCAGTCGAGAATTGCAGTCCTCTGTCTGACTATTTGTTTGGTTGTCTTTCCTACACAGCATTTTTACAATAAATATCACAAAAGGTCCTGTTTGGTTTCTCCTGCTCCTGAAGGCCAGAAAATTTCTGACACAAAAAGTTTAAAATTGATTTTTTTTCTTTTAATCCAGCCCTTCTCTGTCATCCATTAATCCAACACTTTCTCTTATCTGACTGCAGACAGTTATCAACAGTGCTAAAATTACTGGCTTCCTCCCTACATGGGAGAAAATTCTATTCAAGCACTCTATTATCACAGCTAAGAGATAATAGAAGAGACTGAAACCCGAAGGCAGGCTGAAAAGCTGAATGAAATAATAGTCAGAGGTATTAAGGAAGAAAAAGAAAGGATGTGACTGTGACTAAAGTTTTAAATTTCTGAACTTTTGTTGTCTGATCTTTTCCACAAGATGTACCATAAGTAACATAGCCATTAAGATCAAAATAAAAATGTCCAGGAGCCAACTATATCTGCTGTGCAGCAAACACAGCCTGCTTTATACAGCTCCTGGGTTACTTTATTGTATACTGTAACTCCTGGACATATGCATTAACACTGGCATCAGCCTTCCCTGTGAGACCCTGTGACTCAGTATGAGGTAGTGGGAATCTAACTCAGAACCTCACTGACATCCAAATTTTCATTTTTACTGGCTGGCTGTAATGCTGCTTCATTGCAACTTTACCAAGGGAAGCTGGAAAAAAAACTGTGGCATTAATGCAGTATAGATGAGGTAGGTGGTGGTGGTGCTGTTGATGTTGTGTGTTGGGAGGGGCTGCACATACAGTATGTACTCTATCCCAACTTCAGTAGTTATACCATGCTGGCCCCAAGGTCCTATACACTGACAGACCCACTGCTGTGAGCAGTAATGGCACGTGAGACGTGTTGTGAGCCCTAATGGAGACCAGCCATGGAATGCCTTCCTCTGTTAAGTAGTAAACTTCTCTGTGCACTGTGTGGAAGAACATCCTGTAGCACTGATGAGTCTATAGACTGAGTCACCTATTGAAGAGTGCAAAAAAAGTTGCTTTTCTTCCTGTTCTGGCATCAGCAGCTATAGGCAACCTTTATAGACTGCCCACATTGCTGCGCATACGTATTAAATCTCTCTTTGAGTGCTTAATGTTTCACTAACAGGCACCAGACATGGATTTGCCCCCCTCACAGTGGCACACTGAGCCAAATGCTTTGCAGAGGAGCTCCCCCGAGGGCTCAGATTAGGGACAGTATGTTGGTATTATTCTGAATACATGTGTGCATTGACAGAGGGCACTGATTATACAAAGAACTGTTGTTCTTGAACTATGATTTAAAAATCCATAAATGCAAATGAATTAAAAAAAAAGTAAATGCTACTGCTACTGTGTATGAATATGTATTACAGTGGTGCAGTAACACATATTCTTTTAAAAATGGACTACAGAAGAGCAGCTAATATGAAGAACATGTGGTGGGTAAACTGTATCAGTGTTTCAGCCAGCAAGTTCCTACACAATGGAGAGGGTGGAGAACTCTCATGCTGATATATTCATACTGACAGTGGATTAAATGCTTCATCACTCCCTACAGGTGGATGTCACGGTGGTTCCAACGTGCACTGTGTGAGCACTAAAATGCATTATGAAAGGAAAACCCTGCCAGGTCAGTAGGAAGAGGATTCCATGTGTAGGATAGAAACTCTGTACTGCACATTATAGATCGATGAAGGAATGTTTAGACATCCAGCTCGCAGATGGGCATTCCTTGTGTGGGTTTTTTATGAGCCACTAAATGTATCTGCACACAGAGAGACATTGGGGTAGGTGGATGGAGAGTATGTCAAAGGGGTGTGACAGATGTTCATTTGCATTCATTTATATGTGTATAATAGTGGGTGTTTGAGGAAGTTATAATGTCAACAGTTAGGCGAGAAATGTGCAGACTTTTTGTCCAAATTGCACTGTGTTTAGGCGGCACCTGCATCAGCCTCCCATTACGTTTGCATGCATCTATACGTTTCTGATTCCTAGCACAAGATTGGTCTAAAGGTTAGAGAGGCAGGATAAACATTTCACCACCACCCAGCCACTCAGAGCACATTATTATGAACAGTTATTAAATTATTGTCCAAAACGTGAAGGCCATTCAGTTTTCACGTGTGCGTAAAAAGCTGTCTTTCACATTTGGTATCAAATTACGCGCTCCGACCACGAGGCACGCTGAACGTGTCAAAATCCAGCCTTCCCATTGGCTCGCAAACCTCAAAGAATGACGTGACAATGCGACGTCATCAATTTCGTTTATTCTCAGGCTGACGGTGATGACTGGCTCAGCAAAGACCTGGTGAGGTTTTATATGATTAGAGGACTAGTCTGGGCGGATAAGTGTGGCACATTTCCACAGCTGGCACTGCTGGACAAGGAGGAATGCATTTGTTTCTGCCAGTTAGGACATATTAAACTTTTGAGACACATATTTTCTTCATTTTAATACAGTAGTTAACATATGTGGAAGTAAAGAGATGACATTTCTTTTTAACTTAACACCTCCAAGAGATGCTATCTGCGTTTTACGCACGACCGGTATAGGCGCACGAGGGAAAAAAGCACTACTTTTGTGACAGCTGGCATGTCCCCCAACTTCAAGCATCACGCCCTTTATTGAGCCTAAGTATTGGACAACATCCTAATCATTTAAAAATTATGACAAACACCTCATATATATTCTAAATATATTAAAATTGGAGTGTGGAGCATCAGTATGTCCAAAAATAATTATAATACGGTTACTCATGACTGGTTCCTGATGGAACATTTATCACTGTCTGTCAGCAAGCTGCAGACTCACCAGACCAAATGATCACTGACCGCCTACCTTGAAGCAGCTGTCGTCCTCTTGTTCGCCCTTGAGGAAGGATGCGGTCAGCTCCGGCGGCTCTGGTACCGCTCCACAGGGAGAAAAAGTCTCGACAAAGTTTCAAAGGAAACTTGTGTAGTAATGAGTCTCATGAATCCGCTGACACTGATCCTCATTAATAAGAAGGGAAAAAAAGACAAGACGCACGTTCCTCTAAGTCTGCTCAGCTGGATGCTCAAAGAAAAAAAAAATCACGACTGCTTGTCTTCTCTAGTTTCTAACAGTCTGTCTGCAGTCAATAACTACACACCGCATGCTTCTTAGGTGTACAAACACAAACATCATGTCAGTCAACTTTGGCATCATTCATATAAAAAAGTATAAATAAAGAATAGACTATGCAAAAATGATAAATATTTCTCTCCATCTACTTCTGACAGTTTCATTCATATTTCAAAAGTTTTTAAAAGTTACAAAAACGCCATCAACTCTGGCATACTCTGAATTTAAAAAAGGTTTCCAGCTATGACTCTAATAATCAAATATGAGTCAAATCATTTGTATTTGCTGTCTTAAAGGGGTGTGTAGGTAAATATTTCTATAGTTTCCCCAAGCATCCAGGTTACACAGAGCGCAGAGAAGTGGCCAAAAGTCTCTCTGCCGCTGATGTCTAATTCCTTCCAGACGACTGTGTGTGTGTGTGTGGAGCCTCCTTTATGGCTGCTTCGGCTCCCAAACCCCTTTTACCGGGCTACAACAGATTGGCGTGTTGTTTTAATAAGAGGGGATGGTTTGGGGGGTATAAGGAGGAGCGAAGAGAGAGAGAGACCCACTCATTCAAACTCCTGAGGTAGCGACAGCTTGGAGAGAGAGAGTGAGAGAGAGAGAGAGAGAGAGAGAGAGAGAGAGAGAGAGAGAGAGAGAGAGAGAGAGGGAGGCTGTCCATTCAATCCTGAGAGCAGAGCAGGATTATGGCATGTTCCTGAGAGGCTGTTAAAACTCCACGTTTTGTCTTTAATTACCCATATACATAGTGTGAAAACTGGCACATGCTCAGAGTTTAGCACTGGGCTTTACATTGAGCCAGTGTAAATTGCCTGACAATAAAAAATGATGCATATGATCAGAAATATTCATCTAAGGAGAAGTTTCTCACTGAGAGAACAGCTGGAAGCAGAATAACAATCCAGACAGTCATCTGCCTAAGGAGCGCACATACTGTAGGCACGTGTAAACCGGGGCTTGGATGTTATGGAATTTCAGTCATTTCATTGATTCACTGGAGCGCAGTTCCCAGCTTTGACCAGCAGGCAGTGCTGCACATTGCAGAACCCAGAGTCTGGGCTCTGCGATGTACAGTGGCTCCTCTGAAAGGCGACCTAAAGGGATTATCCAACCAAAACCAGGAATCATGTCCCTCCTACCACCGTGAGACAAGAAGTAATCATCATCATCAGGAACTCTTCTGTTATTCATGGAAAAGTCTACAGTTAGGAGAAAAAAGGAATATCATACTGTTGCTGCCTAGTAAAAATTTGGTTATTGTATGTTCAGATAATCTGGATATCTGGCTAATAAGGCCTTTATCAGGGCAAATACAATATGGTCAACTTTAGGCTGTTTCCTACACAAATTGGCAAGTAGTCACATGACCAGTATGGACAAGTTATAAGTCATCACATAATTAGTGTAGACAGGTTGAGTCACATGATAGACCATGTTCAGCAGAGGAAACCACTCATCAAAAGTCATACACAATGTCAGGGCAAGACAGCATGAAACAAGAATATATACATCTTAAAACCTCTTAATATTAAAGAGTTCAGAACACACAAGCAAGAAGGCACTTGACGTTTTTCAAAGAAACCAGATGCCTAAAAAAAGCAGTTACAGAAAAGGTGAGAGGTCAAGCTCCCTATTAAAACCAGGGTTTTGCGTAGCTTTCAATGTATATATGAAAATGTTTTGTCACAAAGCTGCAAAAAAAGTTAAAGGTTTAGTGTGTAGGATTTTGGGGGATATATTGGCAGAAATGGAATATCATAAGCATGTTTTCTTTAGTGTACCTTAAAATAACAATTGCTGTGTTTTTGTTATCTTAGAATGAGACATATCTATATATGGAGTGGGTCCTCATCCACAGAGATCACCATGTTGCACTGCCATGTTGCCACAGTAGACCATGACGAACAAATCAAATACTGTCTCATCATTTTTGCAAGTCACATTGGCCACTGTAGTAAGCAGCCCCTCTGCAGTAAGAACATTGGAAAAACACAGATTTTTGTAAACATAAAACTGCTTTTTTCAATGTTTTTCCCGGTTTAAATCACCAGGTCAATTTGTTTATTAGGCTCCTGGTAAAAACCTCTTGAATGTCTGGATCTTACGTTGACAAAGAAAAACAGTGAGCTTATATTAGCAGGTGCTGGGCTAGCAGCCCATCTCAGACGTGCCAAACAGTGTTTGCAGAAACACAAATCTGTAATGTGAAACTGCTTTATTCAGTGTTTTTACCAGCTTAAATCATCTGGTCTGTTTGTTGTAGAGAGGTAGTCAGCCCTGTGGATAATTGGGCTCCTGGTAAAAAAATGAGCACACATTAGCAGGTGCTGGGCGAGCGGCTAAACTGTGATGTGCCAAACAGCATAGGAAAAACATGATTTATAATCTGAAACTTCTTCATTCAGTGTTTTTTTTTTTCCCCCGGTTTTAATCACCTAGACAGTTTGTTTTGGAGAGTACAAGACCTCTGCAGATAATTCGGCTCCCATTCAATACAATAAACATTGAAGAAATTCTAACCTGGAGAAGTTTCAGCTGGTTGCAATCTGCTGTCTTCACCACTTGATGTCACTAAATCCCCCTGAATCTTACACACTGTCCCTTTAACAGTTTGCACATTCATGATTATAACAGGATTATAACAGTGACGTATATGTGGAGCTATTTTCATCTTTGTTTTCAGGAATCTGTACATAAGCATTATGTTATTACATCATAAATGATATTATATTTATTACATATTTATTATTATATTAATACAACACTCATGCTATACTTATTCAGAAATTCTCATTGAGCTCAAGATGTCTTTTACAAGAGAGACATTAGTTGCACAAAGCAGTCGTCACAAACTTATTAAAACATTCATAACTACCATTAAGAAATATCAGTGAGTAAAACCTATAAGTCCCCAAGAAGAATAAATGTCTCTAATTTCAGTTTGTTCCACAGTTCCAGGAGTAAGATGCATACCAGAAACCAGCCTTCCCACATCATCATTATTTTCTCAAACTTTGGAAAGCTCCTCCAGCCTAGATGTTACTCAATGAGTGTCACAGGCTGAGTAATATAAAATGTATAAAATTTGAGTTTCAATATATTTTGCTTCAAAGTGAATCAGTATCAGATGATGCAGCTTGGCTAGGTTTGAACAGGTCCATGTTTGTAACTTTGTCAAACTAATGTTCATAATTTCTGAATCAACTTTTTCTTATATGAACTGAGGCTCTTGTATAAAATATGACGTCTTTTAAGGTGATATTAAATAAATAAATAAAACTGACTTATCTTGAGAATACTGTCATGAACCCAAAGGTTTTTGCTTTAAATGATGTCATTTTTGTGCCAACTCTGGAATGTTTTGCAAAGAGTCAAACTCACATGAAAAGCATCCTTTTGGTAAAACATCACGTTTGGAACATGAGCGTGTATGAAACGAAGTGATGAATAGAAATGGGGCCTGTGGTAGGAAACCCCCTGTAGACCCGCATTGTTTATGTGTGGTGCAGTAAAAACACACAGCGTCCAAGCTCCAGTGGGTCTCTCCCTGACTGTACCAGCCAGTGAGCGACATTACTGTCACAGGGGCCATATATTGTTTGGAGCCAAATGAGTCCTCTGCGCTTTGCTTTTGTACAAGCTCATTAACTCAAGTATTTATTTGAACAAGGAAATACACAATCACGTGCAGACCTAAAGGCTTCCTGGAAGAGAGTGTAGAGTTAGAACAGAGATGTCACTGGCATCGAGGGAAACTTTCAAAGTGAGGGCCTCAATGATTGCTTAAAGGTTTCTTGACATTTTTTAATTCAGTCATTTTTCCTTCGGTATGTTTTTTGACTGTAATTTAATTAGTATTCATGGAAAAGCAATTTTTGGGTCTTTGTTGAAGAGCTGTAATAGTTTTATCTACATGAAGGATAGCTGCATTTAAGCGAAGCGTCCCACATTGAGCCAGTCAATTTGGGACATTTTCTTTCCTGCTTGTTGGAGTATCAACAGGACATGTCACTCAGAAAACAGCAAGGGCTGATGGGAGCACATGGTATCATCTGACAACTGAAGAAAAGTTGTGCTCTGGGTTCAGTGTTGCTGTCAAAGCCTGTAAAAGCCAAATATGTTTTTAAAATAACCACACATGGATCGCTATTTAGCATGTGTGTACATTGGGTGTTGCTGTGCTTGTATCTTGGGGTCAGGTATAAAGGTTGGAAGGTCACTGTTGTGGTCAGTTGTTTGACCCTGGGGGGGGGGCAAAGGGTTTTTGACTGCTGTGGTGCTAATGAATTGTTTGTCATATTGCATACCTGTCAAGTTTGGGATTTGAAAATAAGGGAAATTTTCCGGTGCTCGCCGTGAGCCGTCCCACAACCCCAACCAAGCTCCAGTATCCCTTACATTTTAAGACAGATGTACAAGATATCTAAAAACAACTTGTCAACCGCTTACTAACTACAATTAGGTGACCAGAATCAGATAGGCCTACCTTTGTTGACACTGAAATGCTGTGAACATTCCTACGTTATAATACAGCCTCAATGAAAACACAAAAGGGTATATGAAGCACATTTATTTATTTTTTATAAAACGGGTGCTTCCCATCCTTAAATGTGATTGGCTGAGCCGCGTTCCATGCCGTTGTAAAATCAGTGTAACCCACTGGTAGACCGCAGCGTCTGTGTTGCTTGGCAACCATTCTGTCCACTCGATCTGCGCGTCGTGCCTTAGAGCACCCCTCAGCCATTGTAAAATCACTGTAACTCACAGCTTCTCGGGGCTTATTGCTTAAACATATTTTCAGTTCATAATGTGCCCCATCCTGCTCCTCTTTATGAAAGTAAATTCGCTGTCCCATTTTTCGAGATATGTACAGGACGTCTTTGTTTTTTTGGCAGGAATGCCTTCTCCTTCGTCACATCCATCCATCTCTCTCTTTTAGATTAGATAATTATAATATAATTATATAATACTACTTATTATAATACTAATACTGGAGGACGGCAGGAAAGAGGGATAAAATACGGTAGTTTCCCGGCCAAAACGGGAGACTTGACAGCTATGCGCAGGGCTCGAGACTGCGACCAACTGGTCGCATTTTGTGACCAAAATTTTTGTGAATTTTACATCTACAGGTGAAACGTGGAAAGGGCCAATGCAGGCCAAGCCAGTGTTTTCCCTATATGCAACTAACACCGCGCAGCGATGCTGAAACTATGGTTATATTATTTTGCGCTACAGACGCTACATATGCAGGTCAATACACACGCAGTAAAGCGTATAAGAGGAGAAGAGAGGGCTCTGTCTTATCTCATCATAAACTAAATAGCCTTATGTTATTTATCTTATTTACACGACGGCTGTCATTTCTGTATCTACATGGTCACGCCTTTACAACTCTGCCGTGCTCTCTGTATCGCGCACGGCAGAGTTTATACAGGAACAAAAATCAGCCTTTAAACTTGAAAAAATATTGATTTGACTTTTTTATTGTGATATTTATCGGTACAGACGGATATATATATATATTTTTTTATCATAAAAACAGTTTAAGCTATATCGCCCAAGCCTTGCACATTGTCTTTGTAAAATTTCTCAATTTTTGGCCATAGATCTCAAATGCCAGATAAATGTCTATGACCAAAATAGTGCTTCTTCAACACTCTGACAGCATGCAGATGGCCACCAGCTCAAATGTTTTTAAAATTAAAACATTGATTGTAAACTTTTAATCAGTTTTTTCAACTGGAATAGTTAATAATCAGTCACTCAACTAACTGTGTCAGCTACTTCCAGTAGTATTACTAATTAAGAAAGTAAAAGTTCCTTTATCATGTTTCAGGCAGTGCTATTATTTAGAGCGTTCAGTTATAACTAACAGTTTTAGCCATGCTAGCAGCATGGCTTTATTGATGGCAATATTGATTGATGATTGGTCGACCACTTTGGTTCACACTTTAACATCTTAAAACCTTTTAAATGGATGGCTGTGAAATTTTGTACATACATTTATGGTCCTCAGTTGATGAAGTCCAGTGACTTTGGAGAGCCTCAGTTTTTTTCTCCTGTCACAACCATAGGATTCACATGTGCTTTTGAGTGACATGTCTCAACAACTATTGGATGGATTGCACTAATGCGGTTCACACATTCATGTCTCCATTTGGATTAATTAAATCCCCTTACTTTGCATCTAGTGCCATCATCATGTAAAAATTTTACTTTGTCCAATACTTTGGTTTATGACGAAATACCTGCACAACTAATGGCATTCCCATCAGCTTTAACTTTCTTTTAACTGCTAATTAGCAAATGTTAACATTTTAAATTGAGATAATGAACATGGTTAACATTATACCTGCTTAACAACAATATATATGTTGTCATCAAGAGCATGGTAGAATGCTAACATAAGCATTTAGTACAAAGCTGTGCTTTGCCCAAGCCTCGCAGAACTGCTAGCCTGGCTGTAAACTTAGTCCTGCTCATTTATACAACTTGCTAATAAATTAGTAATATGACACACAGCACATTTAAAAAAATAAATCTAATTCAACCCTAGATGGTCTGCATATGTGTGCTCATATTCATATATAAATGCATATGCCTCCTGCATGTATGTGGGGATGTTTGTGTGAAGAGTAAACCTCAGTCTGGAGGTTGTCTTGAGCATCTTGGCAGCAGCTTGTCCTGATGACATATCTAATGTACAGGCAGCCAACTTAGCCCTTGGAAGGTGATGAGATAAAATAAAGCTCTGATCTGTTTTTCCTCTTTTTCTCCCCATGTCTCTGCCAATCTCTCACTCTTTCTTTCAATCTGTGAAGTGACGTTAGCACTCTAACATCCAACTCAAACTTGCACCGTGTTGAAAGTGTCTTGGATATGATTTCTTATGTACCATAACAAAACATTTGAAACTTGACTTTCTTGTTTGCACGTAGTTGGAATACCCACTCGCAGGCTGTTTTCCAAGTCAGCCATAAAGTTAACACCATCCGTGCCACAATACTCCAATGACTGAAGAGGCTCAACAAGACTCTACTGCAATAAGAAATCCACCTTTAACCTTTAAACATAAACCCACTTTACATAGCCTGCAGGGCCTCTATGACACGGTATTAGATGGTATAGACATAATGTTACTGGACAGCACTGAGCTTTTTTTCCTACTTTTCTCCAGCTGTGTTGGTGGATCGCATTACAGGCAGATGATGGACCTGAAATGTGGATCTGTAACATGATCTACATTCATAGCCAGATTTGACCTTAATCACCCATATATGCTCCGCTGTTGGCACAAGAAGAGGGATGAGACAGTATTGTGCATCAGTGTGGACTGGACTGCTTCCTATAAAGCTGACTGAGCAGAGTGGACGGACGAAGGTTGACCTTTGACCTCTGCTTCCCCCCAACCTGTGGTTACCACAGCAACGCCTGAAAGAAGCCATTTCCACTTCCGTGCCCTTTACTTTCTCACACTTTCCCTGCGTCTGGGGCTTATTGTTGCCACAAACGTAGTGTTTACTCCCTGCTAAATGTCCAAATGACCTTATGTTCCCTGCCCAACAGAAAAGCCCCGTAGGTCCTTGCACAATGTTTTTTTTTTTTTTAAAGATTATTTTTTAGGGAATTTTTACCTTTAATGGATAGGACTGTGAAGTGTGAAAGGGGGAGAGAGAGTGGGGGAGTGACATGCAGCAAAGGGCCATGGGCTGGATTCGAACCCGGGCACAATGTTTGATGATATTCACTTACATTGGGCTTTCTTTTCCTTATAAAGTTGATCTCGAGCAACTCCTGTTTTATTGTTGAGGAAGGAAAGAGGCAGATTCAAACTCACAAGGTTTCAATTAGAGTGTATTTGTTTCAGCATAAAGCTATCAGGATGCCACAGTGATGATATTTAAGTTTGACAGCAATGACCTTTGCAATATCAGCTACTCTCTGTGTATGTTCCTGTATGCTCTATCCCCTGTCTGTCAATCACATCAACCCACGAACACAGAGAACAAGCTGTACAAGAAAACGACTGCTCAGCCAAGGGGGAGGTTGTTGGCTGTCAGAAATTGGGGTCAGTTTCACAGAATTTTCCAAAGAAAGGTGAAGGGATTTGGCTCCTTTCTGTTGTGTACTCTTCTGTGTTTTATCCATCCCAGCCTGCTTATGTTGCAGCGATGCTCTCCAAGTCTGACTTAAAGAGAAAGTTTTCTTCCATGGCTGGTGCATTCTGGCACTGGCGCATTCTGGCTGCCGTTCCACATTTGATCTGAAAAGTTTTTGCTGTTCGGCCGTTCAGTCTTCGCCTCTGATTTTATAACCTGGCCGGTTATATGTCCTCTGATTCCATGGCTACTAGCTATCTGTCATCTTCCTATCCAGACAAACACTTTCACCGGACTTGCATCCCAAGATGAGCTGAAAGGTTTACCTCCCGAGGAGCTCCCACTTGGGAGTTTTTCACAGTGTGGCTTCATCGTCCTGCTCCTGGAGCGGCCTGTTTGCATCGCTTACCAGCACAAGGCCCTGCTCGTCCCACTGGGATCCTTTCTACCCTGTGTGGCCAGCCCCACCTTGCTTTTGATGCTCTCCTCTGCCAGCCACCACCACATCAGGCTGGTTGACACTATCCAAGCAGGATCACAAGGCCAACAGACCAGTAGACCCTTGGGGCCACCTCTTCTCCTCTCCACACTGTTTGTGTGCCGCCACTGCTATGCTGTGGATTACCCCGTGAATGTCTTGGGGTAAACATTGCATCTCCTCTCCTGGACACCCGGCTCCCGGCTGTAAGTTAACGCTAGCCTTGTGCTAGTGTTCCCCGTCTGGACCATGCCCCCACTGTACTCCGCTACAGAACTTCGACTTTACAACAGCCGTCATCACCCAGACTGCATGGACATTCTCATAAAAGCTGGAATACAATGCAGAAGCCGTCCTCCACACAGAGGCTCTGGCCATGTGTTTACATATAACTTCATATCCTCCAACCCCTTCCCATCTCTGTGGTCCTGACGCACCCCATCTTCCTCATTATGTCATCACAGCAAACAACGCGTGAATCTGTCCAATCTCCATCCCCTTCCTCAGTCCTCACAACCTATCACAAAGCAACTTCACCTGGAGCAGGCCTTGCTTAACACCCACTCACTTAGCAATAAAAGCCCTATTCTGAATGAATTTATCACCGATAACAACCTGGATTTCCTCTGTCTCATCAAAACCTGGCACAAACCCCTGGACTATTTCTCACTCAATCAGACCACTCCCACAGGATACACATACATTGATCAACCTTGCCTTTAAGGGCAGGGATAAATTCATTTCTACCACTAATTCATTTGAACACATTGCTTTCAAACTCTCTGGTCCCACTTCTTTAGTAACAGCTATTATCTACCGCCCCCCCAAAGCAAAACCCCTCTTTTCTATCTGACTTCTCTGATTTTTTGACCCAGCTATGTGCCATCTCTCCTTCAATTCTCCTCCTTGGTGATTTTAATTTCCACATTGACGACATTACCTGTAAATCATTCATGGATTTCCTGGAACTGCTGCAATCCCTCAACTTCACACATGTCAACTTCCCCACTCATAGTCGCGGTCACATTCTGGACTTGGTTTGCTCCACTGGTCTTACAATACATCACCTCTCCAGCCTCAACCTCCATATCTCTGACCACTTGGCAATCACCTTGGA
>JAPZEB010000025.1:20758041-20768915 GCA_029783705.1 Chaetodon striatus | reverse complement strand
CACACACACACACACACACACATACACACACACACACACACACACACACGAACACAAACCAACTCTTCCCAAAGATGATTTGTTGACTGGATGGCCATAATTATCTGCCTAACACACTCACACACAAACCAAAGCTCTGCTTTTCCTTTGATTCAGTTGTGGTCAGTGGCCAGACATAATTGCCAGCGTGATCTCTAGCCTCAGGGGTCGGAGTGCAGAATGTTCAGGATCCCAGAAGTTCAAGGGTCACATGTGACCCTTCAGGGCTGTGGTCACAGAACCAGCTGGAAAGTAATGTATGAAAGAGCTGCAAAATGAATGGTTCTGAGACCTTTATAAGCCTCCAGCAAAAATAAAAACATTTGAAAAGGGTGCAATATGTATAGGTCTTGACGCTTTTTTGGCCTGTGGTGCAAAATTTTATTTTCAATGAATATTTGAGTCACAATTTGCAACAACTCCGTTCATCATTACACACTGAGTTACTAACAATCATACTCTATTGAGCATTGTATCAGAAAGCCTGGGGAACTCTTGTTTTCCTCTGTGGTTTCACTACCATTTCTTCTCTGTTTTGACACAACATTTGTAATTTTTGGCATGCATATCCCTGTATTGTTTTATCAGGAGTCAGTCGTCGATGTAGTCTCTCCCAGCTGCTTGTCATGAAGTCATCCACCTCAGTTTCTTCTGCTTCCGTTGGTCTGAATCTCTCCCAATGCAGGGATTAGGACCCCACGGGATCTGTTGATGTGAAAATGGAGATGGATAGTGTAATATGATGACTAATATCACATGACTCCATCTTGGTTGATATGAGGACATCAAATTAAGGTCATAACATGTAGTATCCTTCATTTAAATAGTGGGGAAAAAAGCATATATTGAGTCATTGTTCATCTGCATATGTAGCATTATAGCTTACTAAGAAATAACCAAGAAGTTGTGATTTCACTTACAATGCTCCATCATTACAGTACCACAGAGACCAGAGCACACACCCACAGAGTGGCCTATCAGCACTACCTCTCCTAGATACATTACTATCACTGATTTGTAAACACTGCTTCCCACTTGAGCATCCTTTGGTGCTGTCACCCCAACCAGCCATCCTTCAGGATACCTGTTAAGTCAGTGATAAGAGGCTCAAAGAGCATCCGTGGTGTTGTAGGCAGTGTCTTACAGAGAAGAATGCGTACCTACTAATGGGAAGGTATTTAAATTGCACTTCTTCTCTCTGCAGTCCTGTCTTGTCACAGCTTTTGAAGAGAAGGCCTGTCAATCTTCCTGTTTTCATTCCTCTCCCAGCAGGCCTGGTGGAGATAAAGCAGAGAGAATATAGGCCACGCTGTTGAGGTGCAGGTATATTTCACCCTAGGGTCAGAGTGGACAAGCCACAGCTGTCCAGGGGTCAGTTAGACTGGTGCCTGCAGTCATCAATAATCTGGAGGTTCCCCCCACCCCCCACCCCTAACCCGCTGACCGACCCATTGATCTCTCACTTTGTGGCTCTCAGACCTTCTCACTCATGGTCAGCTGATCTTTCACGCTAATTTTCTCTGACCCAAAAACTGAAGTCTCTCAATCATTTCTTTTCTTCGCTGTCTCTGTCTGTCTTACATGGCTTTTGTGTTTCACTAATTATTACACCTTTCATTTCGTTAGCTCCCCCTAAGTAATTTGTACCTCTCTGTGCCTTCAAATAAATTTTCCTTTAATTTGACTGACTGAATTTTTCTGACTGCATATTTTCAAAGGAATTTTAGCATTTTTGATATATGAATTTAGCTCTGCAGTAAAAAGAATTATAATACAAAAGCTTTTTGTTATATCCAAAAATCATCACATATCTTAAACCATATTTAACGGAGACCTTTATTATTTAACAGGAAAAAACGTCATAGAACAAAGCACGAAACAAGACTACGATTAGATTCAGACCAACTTCGTCCTGCATGAAAGCGAAGCCCTTTTATTAATTGGGATGAGACCAGTCCCTGTGATGCAGAGCAGGGGTGCCAATTCATAATAGTTGAACCTGGCACTGTGGTGGCCAGTCAAATACACACAATCACACAGTCAGTAGATTACTTGAGTATATTTCTAAATATGACCTATTGTTGCATGCTAGCATTTTCCAGTTAGCACTGAACAAAGTATTGCTGTGGCTGGTGGAAATGTCTTTTGCAGGTCATCATAAACCAAAGTTCAGGACAAATAGTATTTTTTTTTTTTTAAAGATTATTTTTAGGGCATTTTTGCCTTTAATGGATAGGACAGTGAAGTGTGAAAGGGGGAGAGAGAGTGGGGGAGTGACATGCAGCAAAGGGCCACAGGCTGGATTCGAACCTGGGCCGCTGCGGCAATAGCCTTCATACATGGGGCGCCTGCTCGACCACTAAGCCACTGACGCCCGGTACAAATAGTATTTTAATCATGTTATAACTCATCAAGTTTGACTAAGACTGGGCTTGCATTGATAAATCTAATGCTTCATATGAGGTGAAGCATATGTTTATAACATATTAGGGTAGGCCTAATTCAGCCTGATGCATGTGTTCCTACAACACTTTTTCAAATTTGTTCAAGAACGGAAAGAAAGATGAAAGATGCTTTAGGGATCAAAACTGCCAGCAAGCTTCTACCATCCGATTCAAGGATGCATTCAAAACAAAACCTTTGAATGTATTGTACACTTGTGCAAAACTTTGATTCGTTCAGATGTGTAGTGATTAATGGTTTGAGTGAAGTACCTCTACCACTCATTTAACCACCAGACAACAGTCAGGTTAGAGGTTGAAGAAAATGGAGCCAGCCTCCGGTGAAGAAGCTGCTCTGATGCTCTTAGCGTAACCCTTGGTATGAAGACAGGTTAAAGGTCAGCTGATGTCTATCTTGACTCTCTTGTTCACAGTCTAAAACTGTCCAATGTCATGTGTCATGCTGAAGTCTCTTTTTTGGAAGTGGAGGTACGGTTTAGTACTGAGCTAATGGAGCTTCTGTGGTGAGCAAAGTGAATCATGTTTATGCTAGGTCAGTGTGCCTTGTTTTAGTTTGTCCTTTGAAGAGGGTGATTAACGCCTTCAGGGCAAATCCATCATCACTTTGTGTCAGCCATGGTATGAGTCCAATTAAAGGGCAACAGATCTTTTTTGCTGAGTAATTCTTCACCTAGACACATTGTCTAAACTAACAAAATTTGACACTCACTTTTTTGGCCCTTTGTCCAGCTGGCACTTTACACACACAAAAATGCATTTGTATTTAGCTTTACTAGCATAAAATAATGGTTTGATTGACAAAAATGCAGCAATGAAATCACTATGTTATACTGGTTCATTTTTCAGATGATGAAAACAGAAAAATGTGTCAACGAGAACGCCTGTCAGGCAGAATGTATGTTTAAACTAAGTGCACTGACAGGGCTGTGTTGGTACCTCTCCTTACCTTTTTTTGCAAACTTTAAGTGGATGAAAAGAAATTGATTTGACTTCTGTCTTTTGTCTTTGCCTGTAAGTGTTTGATAGAGAACTTTAAAAAAAAAAAAAAGCTGAAAAACACTGGTGTGGACATTTTCAGCTTTACCTGATTTAATCAGACCTAATCAAAGAATATATATTGATATACTAATGGTTTAAGAAGTGCTTTGGTTTAGATGAGTGTTCTTAAATAGAGAAGTGACCTCTAACCACTGTAATCTTGCCCATGTCGGTAATGTCATTCTTTTTTTATTATTTAATTCTGTTAATACTTTTCCCACTGTGTGTGTTCATGTACTGTCCCCTTAAATACGTACTACTGCCAGTGTAGTCACGTGACTCCACCCCGTCCAGTCGGTTACCTGGAGGCATCATGGTGGAGAACTCAAACACCAAGCCAACTGAGCAACTTGAGCAGCTTGTACTAAAGAGAAATGCCATGTCCGTCGCACGTTTTGGCTTTCATGGAGCAGAAATAAATCAAATGTAAACACTATGACCAAAGGTAATACTACTAATATGTTTCAGCACTTGGACCACAATCACGTTACCGAATACAACCAGTACATGGCTCAAAAAAAGAAAGACTGACAAGCGGCCAGCAACAAGTGCCTCCACAAAGCAGCTCTAAATAATGCCAGCATTTTCAAAGGCTACACAATATGAAGAAGATTCCCAAACCGCTGTGCCAAACATGTACAACTCATGTCAGCAAAAGGTAGTTGCAGAACTGAAATCTGTTCAGCTCTTTGTAGCCACATCTGATCTCTGGTCAAGTAGGATGATGGACTCATACTTGAGCCTTACTTTGCACTACACTGACGATCAATGGAAACTGTGAAACAGATGAATTGAGACAGCATATTTTCAGCTTGATCGCATATCAGAGATGATTGTACAGGGCCTGAGAAATATGCTTTCTGTGTGGAATCTCACAGAGGAGAACCTTGTGGCCATTGCAACAGACAATGGAGCTAATATTGTCAAAGCTGCAGAGCTTAATGGATGGACATGGGAGCAACGTTTGGACACTGGCAATCAGTATGCACACATTAGCTTAACAGACACAGTGCTACATATATGCCTTGTGTTTTTTATTCTCATTTTCTGTGCTGATGTTGTTACGCACTTTGTCACATTTGTATAAAGAGGTGCTACATAAACAAAATTGTACTTACTTACAATGACGCTACAGCTCTTTTTTTAGTACACTAAATAAATACTATGACAACAATGATATACAGCTCTTATAGCACCTTTCTTAATGTTACAGTGTGCTTGATATTACAGTGTTACAATGTAAACTTTATATTACAATGTAACAAAACACTACAGTGACTCATATTTAGAGTACAAAACTTGTCAGTGAACTATGAGGGCATAAAACAAACAAACAAGAAAAAAAATCATTAATTGAATCAAGGTTAAATGCTCAATTAATTGTGATACTGATTTGAGGTCATATCACCTAGCCCTAACCTCATGACTAATGACTGTGTTCCTGACTGAACACTTAACACAACTAGAAGAGTGTACACAAGAGAGTAGAGATGTCCGCCAGGCGGCCGCCAGAGCCGATTCCAGCCACTTAAGATAATGCTTGTAATTCCAGCAGATGCGTCGCAGCACGTTTAAGAAGCGTCCCAGTGATGAATAAAAAATGCACATTTTGTCTATTTGTGACTGAGCCACGGGGCATTGCACAGAGCAGATTGAGTTCTCCAGCTAGCAGGCACTGTATGTGAAATGTAAATACAATGTTATTATAATTATATGTAATTAAGGCCACGGAACAACCAAGTAGGAAAATATGTGGTCCCTACTGGCTGGCTGTGAATAGTAGAGTGGTCAGCAGTCAATGACGGTGTAAAACAGTCAGTAAAGCAGGTTTTTTTTCACAATCGTCAATCACTACAATCACATGAGGTCCTTGAGAACAGGCATAAATATGTAAACCAACTATTAGGCTCATTGGTCCAGTAGTTTGAGATTAACTGCAGAGAGACAGATACACACACTTATATCCTAACATGCACACACATGGCCAAACAATGATCCCCTCCAGACTTAAAATACTCCTTCCTGGGGTGGAGGTGTTGATGAGATGTTACAGATAATTTCTCTCTAGACGGATATAGTTACAGGAGTTGTGGTCCAACTGAGGTTTGACACAAACTTTCTGAGTAATTAAGTGAAATCTGTCATCGACTGATGAAAAGCAGACGGGACACTCAAGCAGAACTTGTCAAGAATGCTGCCAGTATAAATGCTCAAAGGGTGTGGCTAACATTTCAGGTGCTACACATAGATTATACGATACAGGCCTGTTTTACTTCAAGAGGTGAAATTTGAAAGCCAAAATACATTTTAAAATCCTGTTTAGCTGACAGGTAGTATCAGCCCTTGAATCAAAAAACAAGACAATGTTTAATTCAAACTGAATGTTTTTAATTGAAGCCAATGAGCATGTTTCAAGGAGGAATTAAGGTCCATGTTTCAGTAGGATTATCTTTATTAGATGATGATGATGATGATGATGATGCAGCCTGCCTGTTTTACATCTAAAATAGATCTATTATGGCCTGATTATCATCAAGTCATCATTCAGTTGAGTTTTGCCTTTCACCATGTGTGGCACATGAAGATTTATGATCTTCGATTCTTTGTACCTCCTGGAGCATTTCAGTCAGCTCTGCATTAGGGATCTATTGGCTTTGTTTTAGATGGCAGCAGATAAAGTAATGTATCCTGACAAGTTTCCTGGTTCTTGTCACTCACTGCTAAATACATACTGGTCAGGAAAGTGCACAGTTTGAATGACAATGTCTTATGAGTCAAGATAATGTGGGCACACCGAGGTTCTTGGAAATCTGGATCTTGTAACAAGAGAATGAGTCACTGGGCAAATTGTACTTAAGGTCGATAAGAAATCTGTTACAGGTCTGCTAACCTTACTTCACCTCTTTTTTTGGGTCCCTTTCAGGGGGGGCAGCACTGTACAGCAAGCATCATAACTGCATACAGTATATCTTGCAGTGGTCCCTTTTGACATTTGTTAGCTGCTTGTCTTACAATAAACACTGACAGAAACAAAACATGAATTACCCAGATTCCTCTGTGTGAAAGAGGGCACAGATATCCAGCAGTGCAGCAGTGTTTAAGGGTCAGCCAGGTCTGGGAACCAGCTGACAAAATGTGACCTACCTGGATTTAACTTAGTGAGGCTTAGCCCTGGATCTTCATAACCATTGCATTTTTATTTTAAATTATGCAGTACTGCTCCTAACATGGCTCTCTATAATTAGAACCACAACTTGGTGAAACTCTATCATTAAGAATCTTTGAGACATCATGTTGAGCAATAGAGGTTTAGCCTAGAGGTGGTTTTTTTAAGGCAGTATTATTCAGAAACAGAAACATCTCAGTCAGAGACATTTACTTCAAGGAGTTCGTTATTCTTAGTAAAATAGTGATACAGTCAGATTTGGCGGAAAAGCCGCCACTTTAAGGGGGACTTTCAAAATCTGCACAGCTAATCCCTCTTACGAAACACATACATGAACGTAAATCTCAGTAAAGTCAAAGGTTAGGGAGGTGGAGGGAGCTGCAGCAGCATAAGCGTAGTAGCAGAATAATAGTGAGACTTTTCAGGTTCAAATGGCCACTGTACATGTATGGTTGAACAATACTCATCAGCTGGTTGCTAAGGAGCAACTAAATGTGAATAACAAATCAAATAGGTGATGACAGCAAGCTAATGCAAGCACATCTGTGAACCTACAGCTGTTTACGTGCTTCTTCAGACACCGTCTATGAGAAGTAAAACAGGCTTTTAAGTCAAGAAAAGCAATGCCACGGATGGGTGTCACTCATTTTCAGATCACTTTGTTGCGAGGGAAGACTTGCTATGTACCGCTAGCAAAAAAGACAAGAAGACGCAGAGTTAGATGGCCTTTGAACTTGTTGAGCAGATTTTCTTTATGCAGAAAGTGGTCTGTGCTGTATGGATTGAATTTACACCTCATTGAGGTCTGATCACAATGAAAACCAGACCAATTTAGGACCTGAAAGCAGTCTGATAACACTGTTTTCTGTGTGCAGTTATACCTTGCCTGAACATGTGTTTTTCTTTCATCAGATGCAGATAACGACAGGTGTAAATTGGGTCTGTGATGACATAACTTTTTGAAGTTGTTCTCAAAGAACACATAATCACCTTTACAGTGTTTTTACAGTGTCATTCTTGCCTCTTGTCCACAATGCTGACAATGAGTTTTATTTTGTTTTCATTTGTTGCAGAAGTCCAAACTGAATCTGCATGATCTAAAAAAAAAAGCATTTGTATGAACTTATGTAATAACAGTATTACAGTCCAATAATCAGAACCATTATTAGCTAAAAAATCAGAGAGACCTCATGTTTCCAGGCATCCTTTATTCTAAGCACAGATGCAGGGATCAATTAGGCCAGTGACGTCATGATGCTGTGAATGCGTCAAGAGCAGAGTTGCCTTTGATAATACTCATTTACACTAGGGAAATGATGTGTGTATTGTGATGATGTGAGACAGATACTAATAGAGGGACTTAGGATAAGAGAGAAAGTTGGCTGTGGCACGGCAGTGGTTCACTTGGGATCTCTTGTTTCATCCTCTGATTTCCCAACATTAAACATGAACATATGAGCCTCACAACCCTTTTTTTCCACCCTGTCTTCTCCAACTTTCTTTGAGTTTCACATTTACCTTCTTGTGTTACACCTTCCTGTCGCTCTGTCACCTCCCTCTCTCTTCTGTTTCTATCTGCCTTTCTGCCTGCCTCACACAGGGGATAACTCCAAGTCCAAACACTGCAGAGTTAAAACAAACCCATTTTGCCACAGTGAAAATAAACCACTTTCTCTTCTTCTCTCCTTCTCTCTTTCTCTTCCTCTCTCTCTCTCAGTCCCCCCTATTTAGCCGCAGTGAAAATAAACTGCTCGGCCTCTATTTATTTTTCGTAGGAAGACCTGACCACCACAGAGTTTCCTTTGGGCCATTTCATCCTTAACCTGCTTAATTTCTCTGTTAGAACAATGTAATCTGGAACATTACGCCGCTAATTTGTGACATGCGAACTTATTAGGGAACCAATTAAATGTCAGTAACCTTTCATGCCAAAGTCCATCATCCCAATTTGGTGATTACCCTTTACTTGATCTCACAGCAGATGTGATTTCCTAAATAAGGAAATGTTGTTTTAAAGTGCTACGTGTGCATTGATGATGCATTGTCCCATGTCAGAAACTTTTGAGGTCAGTGTTGAAACTTAGCAGCTTTTTCCCCTATTCCTGAAAAGGTGACACATTACAGATGCCAGGAAGTGCAGCATATATGTGGACGTCAGCGAACCCATGGCTCATGCGCAGGAGATGCAGGGAGAATAATGATAGCTTTGCACGTGGGTGTGTTGTTGCCAAACATGCGAAGGGGGTTTCAGCAAGTGTTAATGACCCAGGAGTCCCAGGACACACCGAACTTACTCATTTTGGCTTCAGCGGTCGAAACAACTCAACAGTTGCTGTGGTTACACGGGCCAAATGTTTTCTGTCTAAATATAATTGATGACCACCACCAAAGTATCTGCATGAGTGCTGAATAAAATGATGGGATAAGGTGTCCTGTTTACATACTCTACAGTAAGTCATTTGAAAGAGGAGCTCTGACATGCATTATAGTCTGAATCCAGCACTCCATCATGGGTGAGGTTTGGATATCAATAAAACATGGATCAACTGTACTAATATTGGTTTACATCATCTTTACAAACAAGAATACCAACAATAAAACCCACCACATATCCAGAAACTCATGAAGCCAACAGCCCTTAATGGAGAACTAAACATTATGTTCAGTGTATGTTGACACTGCTACATTTCTGTAACTGTTTAAAGTTTTGTGTTTTCTGCATTTTTATGGCTTCTCACTCATTCAGTGAGAAAAGGTTGAGCTTGACAGTTAATTCTTGACCATGACAATGCTGTTTGAGAGAACAATTTGAACACAAAGTCTTGTTTCTTGCTTGTTATAGATTTTTATTCAGGATCTCTTAACCTTCTAACTGAGTGAAATCTGCCTTTTTATGCCTCCATGCCTGCTATAGCCATGGCTGGAGGTGTTATGTTTTCGGGTTGTCCATTCATATGTCCATCCATCCCGTGCTTGTGAACGTGATATCTTAAGAACGCCTCAAGGGGATTATTTTAAATTTGGCACAAATGTCCACCCTGACTCAGCAATAAACTGATTAGTTTTTGATGGTCATAGGTCAAAGGTCAAGGTCAAGGTAACTTTGCGTCTATCTCATTCTCGTGAACGCAATATTTCAAGAACAGCGTTAGAGAATTTCTTCAAATTTGGCACAAGCTTTCACTTGGACTCAAGGATAAACTAATTAGATGTTGGTGTTTAAAGGTCAAAGTTGTTGTGACCATACCTCCTCCTCATTCTCGTAAATGCAGTATCACAAGAACAGCTCGAGGGAATTTCATCACATTTTTTTTTTATCTTTGTGAAAAGCATCAACTGTCCTCTAGCAACCACATTGCAACTTTGCAATGAGTGAAAATGGCATCAATGAGGTGTTTTGGTTAGGGCAAAACCAAGTTGTTATCTCCGGGTCTAAAAAGTGAAGCTTTAAACCTGCATTCTTTCTAATGGCCAGCAGGGGACGACTCCAGCGATTGAGAAAAAAAAAAAAAAAAAGACATCTGGTTGTATTAGTCAATCAGTAATTTATTTGCTACATTAAATTATACAAAGTACAACTCCAGTGACGTGACATAGAGGTCTTTGTAGAAATTACCCTACTTCTGGTCACTTCTGGCTCCAAAATACAAGATGAAGATAAAATGCCAGACTCAAGGCTTTAGAAGACTAGTCCACAAACCAATGGGAGACGTGACAATGGCTACATCCACTTTTTTTAATACAATCAATGAATAAAATAACCCATAAATAACAGGATATTCGGCAAGCATGATCATCAGGCTGAATGAATGGAGTGAAACAATAGCGACTCTGACAACCAAGTCTGATTTTGCAGCTGGAATTAGACTGCATGTTGGAGGGTCAGTATTTCAATATAATAGTTCTCAATGAAGTCTAAAAATACATAAATGAATAAAACAGTGGATCAGACAACCCTCTGACACAGTGTCAACAAAATAAAAAAAGTTTTAAAAAGTCTCACAGTTTCACAGCAGCAATGTATTACATTGTTGGCTTACTGGGGTCTTTATTTTTCCATTTGCTCAGTGTAAATTCAGCTAATGTGTTTTGAATGAAACTTCTATTGACTTTATTTGAGACTGCTTACCTCACATGCTCTGTCAACAAATCTGCAAACACTGTATCCC
>JAPZEB010000025.1:20743577-20757941 GCA_029783705.1 Chaetodon striatus | reverse complement strand
ATCTTTTGTTCAGGCTGATTGTAGGTTGATAAATCTACTGCAAGTATTCTCTGCCATCGATTGTAGAAGGTTGGCAGCTACATGCGCACAAAAAATGTTGATACTTGTGCCAGAAATTTTCTGTACAGCATCAATTTCTCCATGTTTTATTTATGAATTCTCTCATGCTGTATCTCTTACTCCCTCGTGCCACTTTTCATTCTCCCTTCTTCTGTTGCTTTTCTGCATTCTCCCACCTCTGTCTTTCGGTCTCGCCGGACTCTCTTTGAGTTTCTTTTACTTTCACACTTATCTCCCTCCAGCTCTCTTTTTCCCATCCGATTTCCCGGGAGCTCTCGTATCTGTTTCTCCTTGCCTCTCCATCTCCCTCTCCTCTCGCATGCTGCCAACTCTCCTCTGTTTTCCAGCTACACCATTATATCATCATCATCATGTACATGCAGTATAGTGCATTGTTCTACAGTAGAGCTTGAACTGTGTAAGGCGGAAAAGACAGACTACCTTTTGTCTTGTAAAATCACTACCAGCTTGTTTCCAGTTTGTTGGCTATGCCTGTATTTGGGTGATAAACAGCACTGTCTCCTCTTCCCAGAATCCCATCTACTTTGAGTTGATTGTTACTCACTGAATGAGTCATTAATCACTTTTTACCCTCTTTGAGGGTTACTTCTTTGGGGGTAACATATACACTTTTTTCTGTTAGTGTTTAATATGTTATCTTTCCCATAAGACAGTAGTGGGAAAGGCTTGAATCTGCCACAGATATTTTTCATCAAGCCAGTGTGTGCTCTACTGTTTGTGCAGTGAAAGGCTCATATTATTTTTAAGGACACTGACCTTAACTGAAATAGGAAAAGGATGGTTGGAGCATCAACCTTGCACTGACAGCATGTTTAATACAATACGGGCACACAAAGTAAAATGTGAATGGGATGTGTCTTTGTGCACATGCATATGTGTGTACACACTTCCAAGAAATCTGGACAGAGAGCTTATTCATCTGTGCGTCTTGTGTGAGCCTTTAAACGGAGATAGTGGGTCTGCGGTGTGTCACTTTGCCTGATCAAATGAGGAACACATTGAGGGAAAACTCTGTGCGTGCAAGTGTGTGTGTACGCGCACATGTGTGCGTGTATGTGTGTTAAAATCCAAACTAGTAGACAACTACCCTGGCAACATCTGGCCATGCATCCTTTTTAGCTCCTTTAGCAGAGAGAAAGACAGTATTGTTTTGAGGCAATTAGACTAACACACACAAACATCCTGCAGCAAAGCATGTGTGTGTGATTGACCTACCAGAATGTAGGCATGCATGGGAGTATTTAAGTGGGCAGTTTAGTGTAGGACAGCTGGTGTGTACTTTGACAGGTCATATTAACATTTAAGTTCTGTGTATGTATTGCTGCAGCTGGATTTCAAAAAAAAAAAAAATCAATCAAACACATTACACTTTACGCTTGCTCATAACATAGCAACATTAGTTCTTGATGCCATTTTAGAAAATACAAATTAACACTTGAGTACAAAGTGCAAGTGACAAAGGTTGTTAAAGGTTGTTATCAGGCACTATGAAGCAGTGCTTTCTACCAAAACTGTCTGCTGCTGCAAACTACATTTGCTGAACTAAACTGTGTCTGAACAGCTCTGGGTTTACACAGTACCTGTCGTCTTGACAACAGTGACCCATGGTTGCCTTATGACATCATTGCTGGGTCTAATTAGGTTGCTGGGGAAAATCCCCCGCTCTCAGCCCAAACAGCCAGACCACCACGTTTCACATCAGCTAGCTAGCATTCTAGGAAACACTCTGTGTTTGGGTGGAAACTCGTACACACATTAGAGCCTGCGCTAAGATAAAGATGCACTCAAAGACGTTTGACATGTCTACCGCTGGAAAACAGTGTGCAGATTTTGCTGAAGTATAAATAAATAGACCTCATAGTGTCCAAATACTTTTCAGGTTACAATATATATGTATGCATACACATTTATCTGTTTAAACACACACACATGCACTTGTGCGCATGAACAGCACAGCAGCTGTGAGCAGAGGGAGCCAAATAACAAATGCATCCCACTTCTAAGAAGGAAGGAAACTGCTCCAACCTTTTTTACCTCACCAAATGTTTTAAAGCAACACATGCATGCTTCAAGCACATACAGCATGTCACATCTGCAGCATAAAGGCCCTCTGTTTCTTCTTCACTGTTTTCAAGAACAGGAATTGCTCCTTGATGAGTGACATTTATAATGTTTTGGATCCACTGAACTTTTTTGCAGTTAGTAATTCTGGCCAATGCCCCCATACTTCTATAATTAAACATATTTTCTAGTGCAGTTAAGTTGAAACAGGCTCTCTTAAACTGGGAATACCAAGCCAAAAGACAACAATGGTTATTAGATAAAATATTTTATAAGATTAGTTTCAAAAGATTTTAGTCATTTCCTGAAACTGCAGCTGTCAGCTGACAGAAATAATATGTGTCATGCTTTTTTTTTTATTACACTTAACTTTCCAAATATGGTATAATGAAGATTTATTTTGCAGAGATGAGAAGAAAAATGTTTTGGAACACAGTGTCAATATTGAGCCAACTACAAGACACATAAACGGGAAATAAGAGGAGAACATGGGTTAATGAGTCTCTGAGCAACTTGGCATGTTCAGTGATTCATCTGTCAGTAAATCCTCTTTGTGTGGTTTTTTTCTGGGTCTGTGCGTGTGAGTTTTTGTGTGTGTGTGTGTGTGTGGGTGCTGCTCAAAATGCCAAATCGCCCTCATCGATATCACCCGATGGGAAAATGGGTTCTTACCCACTTTGTCCAATTGGAACATGAGCCAGAGCAAACAGGGGTGTAACCTCGTAATGCATCAAGGCGTGACTCCACCAGGGTGTGGTGCCTCAAATTTATCTGTAACTGCATGTGTATGTGTGTGTTAGAGACAGAGGGAATGTGGGTGCCTCAATCTGTGTGTTGCAGAAAGATGAGGTGGATGAGAGAAAAGGGGGAAGAAATAAATGACAAGGTGGGTGGAAAAAGGAGTGAGGAAAAAGAGCACAATGAAGGAGAGGAGTACGGGGAAAAGAAAAGCAGAGGGGCAGAAAAAGAACAAAGAGGGAGACGGAGAAAGAAACATGTTCATTATGATGTGGTTTTAGTGAATCATTGATTGATTGAGTAACTGACTGATTTATTGTTTATTTGCTTCATAAGCAATGACTTAAATCTGAGAAACCTACTAAAAACAGTCAGAAGCTTGGAAAGCTGATTTAATGTTTTTGCTATTGACTCATCTCAAGTATGATAAATCACATCAATCCACAAATGTGAGAGGAAACAAACTGGAAAAGTAAAGAAAGTGAATAAGCATATTTCCCAAAATGTCAAACTGTTTCTTCATGGACAAGCGCACAAATGTTTTAGGCTAAGAAAAAATTAAGCTTTCTCTGATAGTCTTTCATGGACCACTGGATTGGCACACCTGGAGTGTCAATGTAGAGGGCCTAAGCATAAAAACACAGACCAGAAAAAAAAAAGTTTGTCCTGGCTTAAACTCTTCCCTAAACCAGCCTTGTACTGTCTATCACGCCACTGTCTAAACAGACAGTTATAATAATTGCCTACAAGATGACTTTCAACGTTGGTAAAATGTTGTCTCGTAGTGCAAACCATTCTAAAGTTTTAAGCATCTGATAAGTCTTCAGATTAAAACTCTATCAAATGTGACCTTCATAGATTGCTTTTTTCAAGCTCAATCTGCTTCATCGGGACTGTGTGGGTGTGAATTGATTAGATTTGATTGACAGCATTGGCAAGATTAGTAACAACTTTACAGCTGTCACAGCATTTGATTCAAAAGTAACGTTGCAGAGATCTGCATCATTACCTGTAAGCAAGAGAACACCGGCATATTATCATCTTATAAATTGATACCATAAACTTGTTGACAGACAGTTGCATATTTACGTCCAGTAATCTCTACAGATATACATGCAGAATCTGTATGGTACAAGAATGGGCCAGGATTTTGGTGTGGGATAGAGCTAACCCCTGAAACTTGGAGATTCAAATCATCAGTCGGAGACCCCTCAGTCAACTGACATTCCTTCAAGGAATGGTTTCCATTTTTTGTCCGAGTAGTATCGACCAGTTACATTAGAGTGGGAGGTAAACTAGGTAGGTAAAGGTAGGTAGTCCATGTAAAGAGCAAAAAAAAAGGTGGAACACATTATCAGAACCCATCACCATTGTCTGACGACGGTTTAGCTTTTTTTTAAGATATGTATTTATATAGACTAGCTGAAATTACAGGCACATGGAAAAGGAAATCCTGGCCAGTATATGGCTACATCTGATGCCTCAAAATAATGCCTGTTGCTCCCAGAGGCTTATTGTCGTCAGACTGGTACCTGCAGCGTTCTGAGTTTGCACATCCAACAGACTCAGAGCAGTTTTAGAATTATTTGTAGATGTTATTCTGTCGAGCTGACAAATATAAGCCTGATTATCACACTTTTGTAAACTCTGTTTTGTTCTCCACCAACTCCTAAGGGAGTATCTGGCTCCTTAGCTGCTCTACTATGTTCACCAGCTAGTTGCTAACTGTATCTGTCTGCTGCTTTCGTGCTGGGCAGGGAGTGTACAGTGGATTTTTAAGCTTTTTGCTGAAAACAGTGGCCTGCTATGACAAATAAAAAAAGATGATACAAGACCAGCAAGAGTGAACCAAGATAGTAAAGGTGCTCAGTACAACACATAGGAACCTTTATAGTCACGTGTTTATTCGCTGTAGGTTCATCACTAACATTGATCCTTTTCTTGTCACACACAGTCATTTGCTCCATTATAAAATCTGTTGTTGATATTAAGCCAAACACCAGACTGGATCGATACAGTTAATTTTACCAGGTGTCATGACTCCTGTGTCCCAACAGCAAACAAGCGGCAGACTATTGTGTCACATCACCTACCATCAGAGATCCCTGTGCACACTGAATCCTTTGAATATGCACTTATGCTACTCCATGTAAACAAACCAAGTCTCAGCCGTTTGCCCGAGATCAGACTGAAGATATAACCAGTTCAAAGATGGGTGAGTAGCCTATTCGCTATCTTCCTATTTTGTGAAGTTACTCTTTTCAAACAAAAAACACACGTTTTATATTGTGATATTTCATGGAAATGACATACATAGCCAACAGCAAGTGGCCTAGCTTGTTATTAGCAAGGGTCATTTAGCCCATCAGAAAGGTTCAGCTCCCTGGTGATCCTTCTCCAGCCAGCCTTCATCTTATTTAGGTTTTTGAGTTGAAATTAGGAGTTTTCCGGAAGATAATTCCACTACTCAATTTCATGAATCAACTATTCATCATCCATTGTGGTGATTTCAAAGCAAGTGACAGATACTAATAGAAACATGCCATCCAAAAAAAGTTCAGCTCACAACAGCAGTGCTGCGTCACTCACGGTCATTTAGGACAATTCTTGGGTTGGCTTCAAACCCAAAATGTTGCCATATTTGTGTAGTTACGGTTTTCTTGGCATGTCTTGTCTGCTTACCCCAAAAGACATAAATTTTGTTGTAAACAAATACCGAATGCGCCGCTCTGCCCCTTCCATGTCCTAAAATGTGATCTCCTTCATGGTGCTGACACTGCGAGGCCAGTGTCAGCACCATGAAGGAGATCACAGCCAGTCAGACACTAGTTGCTTCATTAATCCATTTATAAACACAATGGTATGTTAATCACATTGTCATATTGCTTAATATTAATGCAATATATGTTGATTTAGCACCATGATGCTGTCAGCACAAGTTGCCAATTCAGGCCAGAACATGTTATTATGAGAAATTGCATAAAATCAAACTGATGAAAGCTTGAACACTGGCAAAACTGGAAATCGACCCAAGTCTAGCAGCTTTAAAGATTACATAATACAGTCAAGACTAAATATTACATTGCAAATTCATAAAATCTTGATCAAAATTTTAAAGAATAAAAGATTTTAGACTGAATAGAACTCAATTTCTCTCCTCAGTCAGTCAAGTAGAAAGCCAAGACCCCGAAATATCAAAAATATGATGATAACTTGATAGTTGGCAATTAAGTTTAATAAAATGAGCTGCCCTGCCTCCAGACAGTTTGTAAGCACTCATTAACGGTTTCTGTCATCCAGAAACGTGCTTGTTGAATGCTGTCACCTCTCTCTGTTCCATGATGCCATTCTTCTCAGAGCACGGCTGTTGCTTTGGCTAATGGCTCCCATGAGATCACTTCAAAGCCAGCTTCGAAGCCCACTGAAAACTGTCTGTTGATGGAGACAGGGTCAGAGTGACACACATACACAACATTCACACATCCAGGCATGCATGCGCAGACACAAACGGTCAAATGCTCGGAGCACAGAGTCTCGTCTGTCCGTGTTGCTAGCTGACATCACCTTTTTATGAAGTGCACCCTGTTTTACACTGGCTCAGGCCTTGTTTGGATTGGGCTGAGCTATGAATTGAGCCAGGCTGAAAGCAATACTGCTGAAGGGAGGATCAGGGGAAGGAAACCTGGAGGTGTGACTTAGAGAATGTAACCAGACCTGAGGCCGGGGCATTTTAGGTCTGGCGAAGTTGGGGCCAGAGCAAAGGTTAGTAGGCAGGGCAGAGCATCTAAAGCTAGAGATGGGATTGATTTAGTGGTGGAAGGGGGATGGCTCATGCTCTGGCTTGGAGCACTTAGAGCAAATATGGGTATTTGCTGGTTCTCAAGGGCAGGATCTCAAGGGGGGGTTAGGTCTGCATTGTTAGGTTTGGTTTGGCCCTGAGGTTATAACTATGAATGCTAAGATAGCGTTACACAGATAAAGAAAGCAACAAATTTACTCATTTAATTTAATTTAAAGTGGGCTCTGCCTTATTACAGGCAGCACTTGTTGAAGGAGGAGTTTTTTTTTACCATTGCATCCTAACTATTTTTCACAGCTGGGGTTTAACCAGCAACCATCCAGGCACCTTCCTAACCAGACGAGCTGGGTAGGAAACACGAGACCCGAACTGGGGAATGGATCTGAGAATAAAACTCCCCGAGTTGAAATCACATTATATCACATCATTAATCTCACTCATTTTACACTACTAATCATGGCTCTGACGAGAGCAAGGCGCTGCAGTTGGCAGGCCAGCATGTTGAGATAGACATTTTCCAGCAGGCTCTCGGCACACTCTGAAGCAGCCTTTTCAGAGGATTAGACGGACCTTGTGGTATGGCGGTATGTCTCTCATACCTCAGCTGCTCCCACCGCAGTTAAGAGGTTTTTGTCGGGACTGCATCTGGGTGGGTAGCTGTGGGCATGTCAGTCAATGAGTCAGTTTGAGCTGCTAAAAGAGACAGAGAGAGTGACTGAGATAAAGATAAAGGCCAGTGACATTTTATTAAGCTGCTGTGAAAAAAACTTCTTTTAGTTTTTGATACTTAAAGCACTGAAAAACTGAATTTGAACTCAACAGGAATATGTTTTTTCAAAACCATGCACTGGTTAATTTGCAGGGTTTTAATTATACAGTCCCTTTCATGCAGTTAATGTGCTCTTCTTGAGCTTTTGTGAGCTTCTCTGTTGCTACGGCAACA
Source organism: Chaetodon striatus (assembly GCA_029783705.1). Taxonomy (NCBI): domain Eukaryota; kingdom Metazoa; phylum Chordata; class Actinopteri; order Chaetodontiformes; family Chaetodontidae; genus Chaetodon; species Chaetodon striatus. The sequence goes on along the minus strand of JAPZEB010000025.1, from coordinate 20,750,319 downwards.
CACAGGTGAGCCTGATTATTCCCCAGTCTGACCCTCACACCTGATCGCATTCAACGGATTATCCTCAGGCCATGGAAAAAGACAATCACCATCCTGCCCCAACAAGCCATAAAGAAAAACATTCCACTGTACATTTGTTACTGCATCTTAAGACAGTCTTTGCTTTTCCACCATCAAATGATTGCGAGTATGGTTGGGTACCGAAATGAGAACTTTTAAGGGTACCTAATTAATGACATTGGTACTACTAAGTACCCATTCACATTAAAGCCATCTGTGCCAAACAAATGCCTGAGAGTGCATCCGGGTGAGAAACACCAGATTTAGACAAAAGGTGGAGGTGCTACATAGTGCCCTAAGGCCTGGAAGCCAGTCACAGAGCTCAGAGGCCAACAACGAAGCTCCACAAAGCTGCCAGGTTCATCTTCAGACAGGAGGCAGAAGTGCCCCAAAGCCAGGAAGGCTGCCAGTAGCTTTGTGGCTGCCCTGTTGGCTTCCTGGCTAGCCAAAACAATTGCTGCAGCATGATCTGCCATGACAGTTTCGGTGTCTGGCCTTTTTTCTTTTCTGTATTACTGATTATAAATCACTGTTGTTTTAACTTACTTTGAATGATATAGTTGAAAATGCCATATTGACATGCAAGGTGCAAAATCTTGACAGGGTTCACAACAGTAACCAAGGGGGGCAGGACTTAGCAAAGGGTCAGTTCCATCAGAGGCATTAACATTTAACATTCACAGTATACTGTCTAGTATGGATCTCTTAGATTGGTCCTTTTCTCTGTGCACTTAAGCATAATATTGGTTGTTAGCAGTACAGAAGCCGTGTGGTGGCTCATGGTTCAAAGGCTATACTTGTGTTTGTATTCATTTATGCGATTGTACTTTCCTGAAGAGTTTGTTACTATGGATACTCTGCTGCTTATTTTAAACATCAGTGATCATCAATCATCAGTGATTTAGCTTGTCAAATCTGATGGTCTCTGCGGATGCTTTTTTGCATACTGAACAACTTTTCGGTCAATAGCCATGACATTACTGATTGGTCTCAGATGAGTTGACATAGTATACTCTGTTATAATGTAGATGTCTTTTTATTTAAATTTTCAGGTCATCAGTTATGTGTTTTTTTTTTGCAGGGTCCTTTTACTGAGTCTGTGTGTCCAGTGTTCACTACTGACCTCTAAATAACATGTTCTCTTCAGTAATGTTGGAAAGAGGTAAGAAGTGGGATTTCCCCATGGCTGCATTTGTAGCTTTTGTTTTCATTTGCTTTACCTTATGTTGGCCATGTGTGTGCACTGATTATTGATGAAGTCATGGAAATGCATAACTATATTCAGAGCACTACTTGTACTGAGCAAATGAACTGTGAGAGTTGGGGTTATGTTTTGATTGTCACTTATATCACCACGTCACAATGGCAACTTAACATAAATGCTCTTTAACTCGCTCACAACCTGTAACCTCCCTGATATTGGTAACATAAGTTCCCTTGGCAAGCAGTTTACCTATAGCCAGTAGAAGAAACCTTTCAAGCAACAAAATCCAGATGATTTATTTGTGCAGCAACCTCCCTACCTTGCCATTAGCAAATGAACTTGGATTCATGATTTTTTTTTAAGCATATATTACAGAATAAAATTCCAGCAGGTAAAGTACACATGAAAATGTCACTCAAATGTATTTCTGCATTCATGTCTGAGAGCCTGCAAGTGCTTTGGGAGGAGGTTTGGGCAAAAGGAGAAACATATTTGAAAGTGAGAACATAACGCTACTTATTATATGATATCAAATACTACTGATTTCCCACTATTAGTGGTGTTGTGGGTGACTACTGTATTACAGTTATTCACTACTAGCAAAGATCAGCATGATTTGGTTGATGGTTTTGCTTTGGCAGAGAAACACTTCTTATTTAAAGACTGTTGAGAGACAAAGTGGACATAATTCTAACTTGAGTGAAAGACTTAGATCCCCCCTGTTGTTCAGCGAGTGAGTTGCTGAATGAGATCATTATGGTCATGAATGATAGCCCTCTTTTCAATTGCAGTTAAAGTGAAATGCCATCAGTTGAGGGCATATGCATAAAGCCACTGATATGGGACTGTTGGCTCATGCAAGTGTTAGTCAGTGGAAGGAGAAAAAGAAAGAAGAAGAAGAAGAAAAAGAAAGAGCTTTTCAGTTCCATAAAGAAGCCCCAAGCTAATTGAAACTACAGTGAGGGATTGTGCTGACAAAAAAAAAACAAAAAACTGCAAGACAAAAGTGAAGGCAGATCACATATTTTGCAAATTAGTGTGATTGCCAATAGACACACTTTTGAGAAGTGATGTGAAAATAATGTGAGTAGTCTGAAGGCTGATGAATTCTCAGAACGCTTTATTTTTCAAAGCTTCTAGGAACGCTCTGAAGGGACTCTGTGGTTTCACGGTTGTTGTTCGCCAACAGGAAGTGCTTGCAAGGATCGTGGTCAGTTTATTTGGTCAGAGTTGGAATGTGTTTACGGCAGATTGACACATTTTCAACACCGTTTGGTTCCATTTTCTGTCAAAGAAGTTGTCATCCAGACCCATCTGCTTAAGAGTCTTTAGCCAAACAAGTTTCCACAAACAGTTAGTCATTTATACCCCCCAGAGTGAAGAAATAAAAATGTGTTGAGGGATGGTAGCGGAGGAAAATCAGTAGTTCTACATTTACTACTACATTTATCAAGACTTTAAACTTTATGTCATATTTAATTGCACTTGTGTAAGAGAGAGAATAACCATATTGAACAAAGTAGGCTAAAGTAGTAGGCTAAATGAAAATCAAAATAACAGTATGATGGGCACAGGAAATACTCCCGGGTACCATGCCAAAGGTGGAGGCCTTTACACACTGGAGGCATGACAAATAACAAGGAAACAACAGCAATATGAATTTGCATAATTTGCAACACTTGTTCAAAAAAGGTTTTGATGCAAATAGATTCGCCAGCAGCAATGCAAATTGCTGTATAAATGCCTGATGTTTAGTCTGATCTTTATCGGCCCAGAGTACAGGTTTAATGCTGTTCATGCTGTGCATTAAATCTAATGTCATAGTTATGAAGCTACCAGAACATTTGAAATTAAATTTTTTTGAGCTCTAAGGTTGGAGCTTTATGTATCTTTTCACCTCAGGCTCAGAGTAGCTGACTTATCACAGTGACACAGCAATATTTGGTGACCATAACAGTTAGCTTTCACGGGGGTTATGTGGAACTTGTTGCTAACATCTGTGAACTGTAAAGAGACAGATTGACCCCGATGAAGGCCACAACCCGAAACACATTGGTCTTGCAATAAGGTTGATCCATATACTGCAAGTATTGCTGGACTTTCGAGATCCTCTAACATCTTTCCCTTCTCCATGCACCTTGGAAGCAGGCGAAGTTGAACCAGAAACCCCTACCCAACATCTGTGATTTGCCACAACTCTAACCATTAAATTCTTGCTGCAGTAAATCCCAGTCAACTTCAACCTTCTCCCCCCACCTCCTATTTGAAATAGTGTAGCGCAAACAAGGCTTTGTGAAGAGCATAACCATGTATGGACCACTGATACCTCTGAATGTGGACCAGATATTATCTCTGATTAGGAGAGATGAAGCCATAGAGGTCAATTAAACAGCGCATTCTAATTTGTTCCATCTGTCCCTACGTATCACTGGTTAGCCGAGCTTGCCCCAAAGTCTAAAAATTATTGAGACTGATTTTTTTTACAAACCTCCCAGCTGTACTTGGGAGTCGCAATTATTTTATGGAGCAATCTATCACAAAATCATGGGTAAATTACAGATTATTTTCTGTATCATTTGAAACATATTATTCAAACACACTGATACAATGATCCTTTACGAAAAAAAGATCACATAAATTAAATCCCATATGGTTATTTGGAGAAACCTTTTAGCCCCAAAATAGATGCATCTGCCTGCAAGGACCTTTGGATTAGCACGGTGACTTTTGCCCCACATTTGAAGCCACATCCTCTCCTGTGATCTCCAACTTTAATGTCTCCTTTCCTTCCCCTCTCCCTTCACTCTCTTTTCACCTCCTCCCTTGCAACCCACCCCCTGCCCCTTGCTCTTCTAGAACCTTTTTCTCAATTTTCTCTACCCTCTTTTCCACTTTCCTTGCCTTTCCCCCTCTCCTTCACCCCCCACCCTCGACCTCTCCTTTTGGTATGTTGGTAACTAATGTTCCTGGGGGGGCTGTTCAATTTGGAGAAAGCCTTACCCCCTGCATTGACATCTGTTGCCTGCTACCAGTGAGTCACACACGAGCACATACACACACACACACACACACACATACACTACCCCTGCTTCTCCTAAATTGTGTTAACCCCCTCACATTCTCACATCTTCCACAATCCTCCACAACCCTGTTTGTCTTCCTCCTTCTCCATCATTCACTCATCGATTTCCTCCCTTTTTGCCAGCTCCCTCTCTCCTCCTATTTATTTCTGGCCTGCTCTTACCCCCCACTTTTGTCTTTATCTCTCCCATCAGGTCTGTTAGGGGAACAGGGCTACCCCGAGACCAAGACCGTAAAACAGAAGATATTGCACAAGATACATCACCTTTGCCCAAGCAGTCCTTCTGTTTTACTCTGATTCACAGTCGGGGTCTAATGTGCATGGAGGCTGTTGGCTGTTAGTATTTAGAAAGTCCATTAATACGCTTTCAGTGTGTCTGGAAAAAAAATGGCCCTTGACCCTTTTCTTGTTGGCTTCTTTTTAATCTTAACCACTGCTCATGGTTTACTCATCTACAGTCAAAGAAGCCATTCGACTCATCATACACAGCAGTTGTTTTGGTTGAGATACCGATCTACATTTTCAACAGAGTGCCTGTAGAAATGTATTGATCTTTCTTGTTATGTCATCCACAATAATATTCTACAGTAATAACCTCAAGTGCCTCCGGTTTTTGGATATTTTAGCTGTGTGACTTCGTGGGAGGCTATGTTGGTTGGTCTTCCTCGGTCCAGACTGAAATATCTCAACATACACACAAGTTTATACAAAGTATACAAGTTTATATAGACATTCATGGTCTCTCAGGCATTGGGCGATCCCCTGACTTTCCTTATAGTGCCACCATCAAGTCGAGTCATTTGTCAAATACTTGCAAAGCTCATGACGTCACATCATCCTTTGCTATTTCCACTAATAAGCAATTTTAGCATACTAACAGGTGAATGTAGTAGCACGATAAACTACTGTAAGACGGTGAACATAGTAAGCAGAGAAGTTATTCTCTTTTTCCTGCCCAGGGACTACAGATGTAATTAGCTTATAGCTAACTCTGGTGCAGCTACTGTAAGTAGCTGTGCACTGTCCCTGTTAAATTAATAAACAAATAAATTACCTGTTAACACATCAGTAAGTCAGCACTGTCACTGTGAGCATGTCAATGTTTCACTAAAAACAGTCCCTCCAGAAAATTGCGATCGCAATAATTAATGCAAATTCAACAAAAGTCCACAATATTTGTGGGGGCTTGCACTTTTTCAAAAGTCCCATGATTTTTCCGCATTTTCCAGCTGACCAAAAGTCATTGCGCATGCAAAGTCATTTGAAGCGTCATCACACACGTCATCAGATTCCGCTAATGGCATTGCAGTATGGAGAAATGCTCTGTATTGACAGAAGAATTTGCACACTTTTTTTCTTTTGATTTGCAATTTTTGTAATTTGCCACAATTTCCCACAAAAACTCACAGAAAAATGTCACAAGTTTTGATGACATTGGCTGCAAATTCAAGGGTTTGGGGCTGCAAATTCAAGTTTTTTTTGCCGTGACATCCTGGAGGGACTGTAAAAAGTGTTGCTGTGCCTCAGTGCAGCCTCAAAAGGCTTCTCGCATGGCATAGCATTCTTTCAAAACCTCCCTAAAGAACTGCAGAAAATTCATGCTGGGGACAATATACAGTCACACACCTTAACTGAACAAATACAGTAACAAACACATGGACTGACCAGTAGTGTCATATTGCAAAAACGCACATTTGAGGCATGTTAACTAAGGTAGGAACTGGGTGTTGCTTAGTCTTTATAAACAGATATCTGCATATATATGCAGAATCTAGGCAACAGGACAAGATTTTGGTATCAGAAGCATTCTGGTTTCCATTTGTAGTCCAAGTAGTATTGACCAGTCAACCTTGAGTGGGCTTTGTTTGCATGCAGCTAAACAATCCGTTTGGAAACCCAGAGGCTTTAGCCTAAATGTAATCCAGGAACCAATTGGATATGGACACTTATCTTTTATTAGCTTTATTTCTAGTTTATCTGCATTCAGGTTTGTAGATATATGTTTATGGAGGTAAGCTGACATGTCTGCACCTGGCTACACCAAAACCCTCAAAATACTGATGTTGCCTTTCAAGGCTTTATCATCATCATGCAATGAGCAATAAGTTTGGAGATTGGGTGCTGCTGAAATCAGACTTGTGCTTTTCCATTACATCCAAACAGTTGGGACACAGGGCCACCTTGCTATGTAACCCACGCAGTTCCCTCTCTATAATCCTCACTGAAATGTTTAAATACAGTTGAATATATTTGAAAGTTAAGTGTATTGAAAATCAGACTGTCTGACCATTTTAATATTATAGAACCAAATCCAAGGCCAGCTGTGTCATTTTGCAGGGGTTGTGATGCTCAAAGAAATCTAGTTAGTCAATTTGGAAAAAGTCTTTTTGGGCCCC
>JAPZEB010000025.1:20721109-20735196 GCA_029783705.1 Chaetodon striatus | reverse complement strand
AAAAACACTGACTAGCAAAAACCAAACAAAAACGACTGCTCGACTTGAAGCAGTCTCGGTTGGCTAAGGGGTCTTCAGCTGAAGATACGAATCCCAGGCTGCTCGGCAGGGGCAGCTCGGCAGTGGCCAGGAGGTGAACTGGCACCTCTCCAGCTACCAGGCCACGCTCCATATTTTGGTCCAGGCGGGGACTTGAGCTGGCGACCCTCCGGTTCCCAAGCCAAGTCCCTATGGACTGAGCTTTTGTCACCACAAATATGGCTGGACATGTCTTGAACTGCTCCAACATTTATATGTTGTATTCAACATTTTTTTCTGCTGACTGGACTCGGACAAATTAAACTTTGTATGGTGTATATCCTGTGTATAGTTAAATGTGTTGATTTAGTCCTATACATTAGTAAATAAGACTCATTTACTGTGTATAAGTAGGCATACTGACATCACATATCATTGGTTTTGAAGTAAACACTGTGTTAAATGTTGTTGCAGTAACTTACCATAAAGCCTGTTTGTAGAGACTTCAAGGAGGCAGAAATAGAGGACAGCTTCCTAATATAAACATGTCTGAATTACCAGCATCAGGAGAGAGATATTTTCCGGGTTCATGTCAGTTGTCAACAAGTGTGATAAGAACAGAAACCTGCTTCCTGATGCAGAAATGGGAGAAGGATTACATCAAACTGATCACTTTGTGGCAGTATTTGGATTGTACCACTAACTGATTGGAGTGACAAAGTTCGTAATCTCTATTTCAAATTCAAGCCGCGGTAGGGCCTGCGCAGCCACCCAACACCAAACTCCATTGTGTCTGTTGTATTTATTCAAGGATTGGGCCATTCCCTCCTTTTCATCAAGTACTGTGTTATAACTGTCGGCCACTCTGAAAAGTAAAGACGCAGACAAATTGAAGCGATTTTCATTTTGTCAGCTTACTGTGAGCTTGTCCAGAGTGAGAAATTAGATCTGTTATTGTTCAAATAAAACAGCAGTGGGAAACTTCAAACTGTTCAATTTGTGTTTCTCCCTGCAGACGAGACAGAAGCCAACCCAGCTGGGAAGAAAAAACCCTGCAGTTCAGAAGTAAAGATGTTTTGCCAAATCAATATGAAGGAATTACAGGAGAGCCAACTTGTTAGAGCTGTTATGGTTCTGAGCGAAAAGGTTCACGACTGTTAAGAGATATTTTCAGTTGTGGTCAACATTTCGCTCACCATGATTGGAGTGGTCACATTTGGACTTTACAGTTGACCCTCTGAGCTCATAACATGGAATAAATTTGCTAAATCAAATTAGGAGCCGTTTCATTTAGGAAGAAAGGGTAACAAATGCAAGTTACTATAGAGTGCTTACATTAGATTTAACATTGGTTTTGGTTTTGCTTTACACATAATACGCCAATTGACTTTCTGTTGAGCCTGCAGCCTTTAGTTCCTGTTTCTCTATTCTGCCAGCTTTATGCTCCCGCACAGCACATATACAGTTTTACAATGACAGTAGTGGCCGATTTACCACTCGAAGATCTTAGTTGTTTTTTTGTTTGTTTTTTTTCAAGCAATGGGTCCCTAATGCCTAATGTCAGACACTGACAGAAGTATTTTTGTCTTTTCTGGTCTCCAACCATTGATTTTGTTGGTGAAAAGTACCACTGCTGCTGGCATATTTTATCTGCTGTTTTTGTCTCACTAATTAAGCTAAAGTTAGCTCCATGAGTTTGCAAACTTGTTTCAAAACAGGAATCCCATTTGAAGACCTTTAAACGGGTGCATGATCAATACATACAAACATGATATCATGTCACCAGTTGGTCTATGTAGAAGAAATGAAAGAAAAGCTTTGTCCGTGTACTGCAGTGTGGAGCTAGTTTTTATCAAATATTCTGGGCATTTCATGCAAACATAATTCTTCATGCAACTCTGACAACCAAAACAGAGTATATTAAAGGAACAGTGTGTAAGACTTAGGGGGATTTAGTGGCATTTTGCATTGAGGATTGCAAATTGCAACCATCTGAAAATTCTCCTGGTTGAAATTCTTTCAGTGTTTATTATTCAGGAGGATCCAGTCATTAAAACCAGTAAAAACACTCTGTAAAGCAGTTTCTTGCTACAAATCAATGTTTATCCAACACTGTCTGACATATTGGAGACAGGCTGCTAGTACAGCACCTGCTAATGTGTGCTCAGCTTTTTTTCTGATAATTCAAGATCCAGATAATTAGGGGTTTTTTACCAGGAGCTGAACCATCCACAGAGGTCTCTTCCTGTCCAAAACAACCCCACCCGGTGATTTAAACCTGTAAAAACACTGAATAAAGATGTTCCACTTTAAAAACTGTTTTTTTTTTTCAACGCTCTCATCGGGCAGGGCTGCTAACTACAGTGGCCGACGCAAAACTGGTCCTATCTAGAGCCAGTGTTTGTCCATTCTGGGCTGTTATTGCAATGTGGCAGTGCAACATGGCCATCCCTATAGACAAGGGCCTGTTCCCTATGCAGATACAAACAGCTCATTCTAAGGTAATGAAAGCACAGGGATTCTTATAAAGACAACATACTTGCTACATTATATTCTGTTTCTGCCAGTATCTCCCCCTAAATCCTACACACTGGACCTTCAGTGTGTTTTTTATTTGCAAACAGCATGTTTCAGTTTTAACTTTACAAGAGAAAAGGCGCTGAGGTGGTAAACCAACTGATGTGTTCGGCAAATTTAATGCTCAGGTAAAATTTCAGAGAACTGGGATTGCTCGAGTGTAAACTTTCTCAAATTCAATAACGAGAGGGACAGAGCTAACATTAGCCTAAACTGTGATAAGTTATCGTATCATCCAGGACCAGCTTCTACACAGTGGATGTGCCGATCATGAATGGAGCTTTTCTAAATGTAAAAAAAAAAAAAAAAAAAGACACCCCCCTTCACACTCTTTAAAGTATAGTATTACCACAGCCCCATGCACACCACTACGGCATGTGGAGAAAGCATGTCAGGCCTGCCATGCCTAGTTACATTTGCTTAGATTTGACTGGATAACTGCTGTTCAGAGGAAGAGTTTAGTGTATAATAAATTGTCTCCTTTGCAATAATTCTGGTAACACTGTTATCGGGGCTTGTTTTCTTACCTTCAGAGGCCACACTCCTGTCTTGCAAAGTAGAAAAACATCTTCCACAGACCTTAAATTGCCTGAGTTCCATAATCCATCACAGTAATGACGAGGTCTTTATTTGGTTTTGTCAAAGTTTCTGTTTTATCGTTATTTCATTTTGCCTTAGTTGAGTGTTTTGAGATCAGCGTGTGCATTACGTTACGCTCTGCTTACAGCCAATCACCCACAGGGAGAAATGGAAGTCTCTGCCAGGAAATAATCCCTCACAACATGACATATTACAGCCTGCATTGTCACATCTATTTTTACTCAGGGCGTTGTTTTTACACTGGCAACAAAAGGTAATATTTTATATTTCAAAATAAAGGGGAAATAAATACATTTAGAAAATAAGATTTATGTTAAAATTGCATTAAAAAACGCTCGGGGACTTCTAACAAAACAATAGCACCAGAGACACACATAAATCTAAATGGCACCTATAGTTTCCTCCTATTATTGTGTTTAAACACTTGTTTTCTGACGTATTTTATTTTATGCAGAAATAGGAATCCAGTACAAGTTTTCCAAGGTTAACCCTTTTTAACATGGCCTGCTTGTAATCTTTTAGATAAAGGCCGCTGCATGGCTCCTTGGGGTGCAGGGCATGGCTGTAAATAGATACGTAGAGGAAACTAAGTGGGTGATCATGTTGTTTCAGCCTTGTTAACAATACACTAGCGGGGACTCCCCCCCCCATGCGCCCACACATCACCCAAACTCCCTATTACCAAGCTGACTGACAGTTTGCAAACGTCATCTGTCAACCCGTCAGTGACTGTCCTAACCATCCAATCAGTTGGCAGCCAAGCTGGTGATAATGTTCTCTGTAAGCCAACCAGCTGGTCAGTTGTTGAGCCTTTCAGCCACCCAGAGAGCAAGTCACAAAACGGTGCTTCAACCAGCCAGCCGCTCAGTCAGTCAACACCTTTTGGTTCTTGCTATCAGGAAGAATTTCCTGTCAGTGTCTTCTCCTCCTTTAACACCTGGAAACACACACATGCATGCATGCAGGCACTTGCAGAAAGACGGACACACACAGGCACAAGCCAGCCAAATGGCGATCCTGCCACACTTTGTTACAACTTATTCTCAAACACACAGCAGTTCTCCCACTGAAGTCTCACATCCTCTCAACAGATGTTTCTCTTTCAAATAATCAGATGGTCTACCTTCAGAGCTCTGCGGTCGCTTTGGCTTGCATGTATTCCGTTATGAAAAACCACAGGACATGGAAGGATCTTTGCACTGTAGTTGGCTGTTTTAGCTCATGATCTTATCCAGCGTGACTCACCATGAGTGAGCAAGACAGATTTCAGTGTTTCCTCAGATGAGCTATCACAGGATGAGCACGATGTCTGTTGCAGGGATCAAACCACTGAACTCTATTCAGTGTCTGATCACCACAGTGGGTGGGTTATTTCTTTCTTATCTGTACAGGTTTAAAAGTTCGTAAAAAACTACGAAACTGCTACAGTGTAAGAATTCTTATATTCAGATACTTAGAATAAGTGTCGCTGTGTCTGAACACGCTCCTCAAAAACAGCAGCTGGTCAGATGAGAACCACTTTGTTACTTTTAAAGATGCAATATATTTCGTTTCAATAACCTCTAAATGTGACAGTTTAATGACGTCACATACACACACAGCAGGCCTTTGCACAAAGAGTAAACACGAGCAAGACATTACTTGCACACAGGCAAACAAAATCCATTCCAAATCACATCTCCAACTACATACACACACTTTCACACTCTGAGCAGGTGTATGCACGTTCCCATGAGACACATTCAAGCCAAAACAACCAGGAAGAAAATGGCTATAGCCAATAAAACAGTCCAACTTCTCCAGTTGCTTTTTCACTACCTCGTCTAGACAGAAACAGCCTTCCCAGAGTCTGAAATCTTCTGTGAAAAGCATCGTGAGCTGGTCTGATTCCTGCTCTAAATCCTGCTCATAATTTCCCACCTCTTCTGCATCCATAAAACAAATCTTTTGAAATTGCTTTGGCTTGAGGTCATAAATCTATAACTGTGGTTTAAGAGGGGGATATATGTCCATTATATTTCAACTACCTCTGGGCTTGTGCAAATTTAGAGGTTCTTATGGTCTTCTAGTTATGGTTTTGATAATATTCAAACTGTTTAATATTGTCACATATTCCTCATGGCTTTAGCACATCATATGATCACTGAAACCTACTGTACAATGCATCACTGTCATTAGGATGTTTTATAAAAACTTTTCTCTGTAAATCCTTCATATTTTTGGACTGTATTTACAGAGGTTTAATTTGAAGTCACTGTTGATATTAAAATAACATGAATCAGATGCATTCTTGATTCAGCTGTACATAGGATATGTTCTATATGTTGTCTGATGACGTATGAATTGAATGAACTCCATCATCTGTCTATCGCCTCTTTCATCTGTAATGCCCAGCTGCTGTGTTTCCAGTTATATAGTATGTGTAGGTTCAGTGTTTGTAGTACAGGCAACATTATGTCATCATCGTCTCCTTGCTTTCCCAGCTAGTTTGCTGTTTATTGGCTTTCTCGAGCCTGGACTACGTACATCATGGTAAACTGCAGCAACAGGAGCCAAACATATGGCGCCAGTGATGTTAATAGTTGGGAAACACAGGAGAGATCAGACAGAAGACAAGGAAGCCATTCAGATCTTCTCTTACAATACCTCTGGTAGCTACATTTTCCATGTAGCACAAAAACAATATGGAAAACAGACAGAGCGGTTTGATAGTGAGAGACAAGCTAGCAGTTTTCCTCTCAAGTACACTGATCACATTTATATATAATTTGTGAATGTGACACTTTTAGTTTTAGCAATTTATGCTTGACAAAACACAGCGCAGACTGTCACCATGGATCACATTTTGAAATCATTGTCTCAATATGTAATATTTTACTGGATTTTTCTGATTGCACCAAAGGGTTTTAACTATCAACGTGTGTGCAGAAATCAAAAGGAACAGCTTGTTGCACTTTGTACTGAAAAAAAGGGGTAAACAGTTCAGTGGAGGGGGTGTTCCAGCACACTCCAACTCAGCAGGGAGGGCTGACAGTAAATAATGAAGCTGTATGATAATTGGTGATTAGCTCACCCCGTTCCAGACTCGTTTCTTTGCTAGCTCTTGTTGGTTATTGCTGCTTAGTGCTCTTGAAATCTTTCAGGAAGAACTAATTTGATCATATAACACCTGCTCTCAGATCTCTGCCCTGGCTTCTGCTTAGTTTAAAAATGTATTACAAACCTCTACCATATAAAAAGCCCTGAACTAACTTGCTCCACAGTTATAGCTGTCTGACCTACTCATTAGATCTAAACAGAACTCTTGGTTCTTCCTCTTCTTCTTCTTCTGGTAGTTGTTCACCAAATTAAAAGTTGGGAATCCAACATTTAAAGTGTTTAAAAGCAGACTGAAAACATTCCCGTTCACCTCACACTTGATTTATTTCTTTTATTGTGTTTAAAGTGTATTGGATTGTTGTAGTTGCTTGTTTCTATAGTCTTTATACACTTGTATGTTTTGCATATGCAGGTACATATGCATATACATACGTTTTTATGTAAAGCACATTGGAGCTACAATCTCGAAGATCTCCATTTGTTCTCACTGGCAGCACTAGGGCAATAAGCAGCAATTGCAGGTGTGTTTTTGGATATCACCAGAGATTTAAATAGTGTTGCCTGTGTGATGTCAGTCATGACAGTGAGTGTGTTGTGTTAACCTCGCCTACCCTCTCTGGCGGACCAAACACTGCTGGGTGATGGATACGTCACTAACAGTGTGCTGCTACCCAGTTCATTGCACTGCTAATGCACTGGTTTTCATCAGTGGGCCATAAGCTCAGTCCCCATTGTGCTAAGTCATTTAGTGATAAACAGTGTCTTAACAGATATTTATTTAAATGAAAATCTTCAAGATTATTATCTTAAATCTCCCCTTGAATGAAATAGGCCATAAAATAATGTTTGCTCAGGAGAAGAAGTGTAAGACTTGGGCCCAGTCCCAACACACCTCTTGCCCCCTAACACTTAGCCCTTACCCCTCATTTTGCATGGAGCACAGTGGAGTGTTAACACTACATGACCCTCCAAACAAAGGTTTTTCAGAGCCTTACTCCAAACCAAGTGTTATGAGAAATCATTGGCAGGATGACTGTAGGAGCAACAAGATTAACCCACAAAAGTATTTTCTTCATTAATGAAGATTTTAAATTAATGATAACATTGTATTATCTTAGTTTAATGTTCTTTCAATATATTATGGTCCATTTCTTTATATCCAGTATGCTAATTTCTCAGCAACTAAATAACTGGCTAACATTACGTTGTTATTGATGATTTGTAGGTGTCACATTCCCCCTTGTTTGATGGCATGTGACACCCCAAATTTAACAGTCCCACAGCAAAGTTGCTGCACTTGTTAAAGCTCCTCTTATATCAATGCAGACTGGCGGGGTGGGAGAGCAGGTTGCTAACATTAGCCTGCAGAGCACCACTAGTTGCCTTGTAATGAAGCAGCATTCTTTTTTATTTGATGACTTGTTTGATCAGGTGATAGTTTGAAACTTAAATTGTGAACAAATCACAAGTGTTCCGACAACCACTGAAGGCTTCCTGTACCCCACACAAGAGAAATCACTACAGTAGAAGCTGGCATACATGCAATGTCCAGCAACAATGATCATGTCTTTATACCTATACACTAGCATACCAATAACATATCAGGGTCTTGAGGGTTGTCCCATTTCATAGGGGAAAGGTAGAAGATTAAAATATGAAATGGGATTGGGCCTAAGAAGGAGGAGGAGGAGCAGAAAATGGCCCACCAGGACTATCTGACAGCACTTTGTCCCGTCTCCATGACTAACCGCAATAATAACTACTTATAAAGCAGGTACAGGTCGACCTGCTTAAATCCTCAGCTACACTGAATGACCGCCAACATGGGAGCAACTTTACAACGTGAGCTATGTTTCAACATGACAAGGCCTTGGTTATAATGCCTCCTCCTTATATTACAGTGCTCAGTGCAAGCTTGGGACAATGTCAACTCAGCATCTGCTACTGTGCTTAGGATCCAAAACGTTTTACTCTTAGATACTTAGGAGCATGGTTTATTTCTCTCTGTACATTGACAAACCAGAGAGTAAAAAGACCTTGTCTTTTACTCTGCCACTGGAAACAGTTACCATTATAACGTGCGGCTGTTTCTTCAGGACAGCATCCTCAAAATTTTAATTTGTGTCCATCACCATGTAATGATTTTAGTTTGATGATTCTGATGAAGTGCTTGTTTCTGCTGCCACACTTGGTCAAAAAGGATTAACTGGCATTACATATCAAAAAATCTATATGAAGTACAGTACTCCACAGAGGATGGAGTTATTGTAGACACATGTTTCCAATCAGTGTCATGATTTATAATTTGCATGTGAGGAAATACTCTCAAAGAGGCCATAACAGCTTTATTGTAAAAATGTAGATAGACGAGCACAACCACAGTGCTTCATTTAAGATCATTTGAGTCAGTGCTAGCATATGCTGCCTATTAATGTCTTGATCTGATACATGTGCTTTGCTTATCATAATGATGTGGTCCATCAACACTGGGCAGATTTGTTACAGCAGCATGAAAAACAAACCACCATCTACTCAGCATACTGCAAAGTGTGTATGTTGAAGCCCAGTATTTTAGCCTCCTTCAGAGTGTGTTTCTCTGCAAAGCTGTGGCTAGCCTCACTGTGGACCACACCTAAGCATGTTGTAAAGACGACTCACATGCATTCCTATGCTATACACAATTGCAGCTGTAATAGCAGTCTTTACCAGGCTATGGCTGTGGTATTGTCGACACGTGTACCGTCACAATTAAAAGATAAAGCTGGTGTGGTTTTATGATTTTCTCACTTAATGCCCATGAATAGCTTAAATTAACTAATGATGTCCATCAGAGTCAAAGCTACAGCTGTCTTTCATGTGATGCCAGGAGGCAAGGAGGTTTTCTGCGACTCTTAAACATCACAGACTCCCATTGTTTCTAAAGAACAGCTGCAGTTATACATGTAATTGCTTGACTCATGTAATACATCACCAAGTGTATTGCAGTTTTTCCTAACATGACTTAATAACACAGCTAATTATTGAATTTAATGGTTACTACAATCACTTTTTCCATTACAGCGCACAGTTATTTACCTCTAGTGGCAGTGAAGAGGCAAAAAGCCCTGAATACCCACACAGGTGTGGGGAGTTAGTTTCGGTTAATTAGCCCTCTGCTCAGGATGATTATGGGTGGGGCCATGTTGGCAATTACGTGAAGTGCCCAAATCCTGGACACACTAGGATTTAAAATAATGACACTGAAATTCTCATAATCAGAAAATCCGGTGGACGAGGCAAAATTAATCCATGCGAATGTTATGTGCACAGTTTGACTTTGATTAACTGCGACATGCAAATTAGCGCAGTTGACCAATAACAAATTGCCTTGATAGTGACTTCACCTTTGAGAGGATGGAGGGTCCAAAATAGAGGAAGCTATCATAGCCTGTGTGTTGTCGTTCACTTTCATTTAACCTCTTCTGTTTCTTAAAAAAGCAACACAGTTTGGAAACAGGAGTCAGTGGTACAAATGTCTTGTAAATGAACTGGAGAGAAGTTTTCCCCCTTGAATAACTTTTTATTGAACAAAATGGTGTGAGGCAACAAATAAAAATATTGATGCAGGCCCATCATTTTAAATTCAGGAAGACTGGGAGGCAAGTATTAACCAATGCACCCATGTTCACTCGCATTATAGTAGAATAAAATAATGCTAGAATTAGGCTTTGTCTGTATTACAGTATTACAATATACAGCAACAGCAGAAAGGGACAACAGAGAAAAACAGCATATTTTCAAATCTAACTTGCTGAACTGAGGGTATCTTCTAACCAAACCAGAGTTGGTGATTATTGGAACAGTGGAAAGACTAACCAAGATGGTTTTGGTGAGGCTCATTTATTTCTGTTGCGTTTGAGTGAAGTGTGCTTTACAGTGAGTTAACCAGGCAGATATGCTAGTCATAGAGAAACTTGAATTCAGAAGGTGTACGGTTGTGTTTATGTTTAGTAAGGAAAATGGGTTAAAGAATATTACCTTTCTTGACATGTTGACAAATTGTATACCCCGATGAAATGTCATGAAGGTATGATAAAACAGATACTGTCCAAATCTAGCTATAGGGAAAAAAAATAACACTGTAAATTAAAGGTGAAACTGAGTTGCTGCTTTAAATGCTGCATTATAGTTGGAGGTACATTATGTGTATGACAGGAAGACACTAAAACATTTGCGCTTATTTTGGGGCCTCATGAATGTTCTTTGAAAATCTACGAAGACACGGAGAAAAAATAGACAGACTGGAGGGAAATAACAGAAGGAACAGGAGTTCTTGATGAGTTCTGAGCTCAGTCAGAGGCTGAACACAAACACGGTCTCCATGGCTGTTACAAGCTAAATTACAGCTAATGTCTGTTTTATTAATATATTTGCTGTTTGAGGCAAATAAACACAAATGGTCCAGTATTCAAAATTTGCTTTCTGTCTAAACAGACATAAAGAGGCTACAGCCATGCCGGCAGCTCTCTGAGAGTGTACATAGGGACAGCTGTTTACTGAGCCAAACACCAATGTTGACATGCTAACATGATTTCTAGCAAGTATACTTCTTTCCTTATCAACTGTCTCAATTTTCTGTGTCAGCATGGTAACATTTACGAAGTAGTACGACACCCAAAGTGCAGCTGAGGTTGACTGGGATGGTGCTAAATGAAAAATGTATGGGTTCACAGAAGTCACTATAGGATTCATCCTCGGAGGACATTGAATGGAAAGCTATCCTGCTGGTGAGTTTTCAGTCTTGACCAAAGTGGTGGACAGACCATTCAGACAGCATCGCTAGTGCTCGCTAAAATTAATGGCAGATTTTAAATCAGGGTAACAAATAAGAGCCGTCTATTCTGGAAAAAATAATGGTGGAATTGACTTTTAACATAAACACTGTAAGAGGTTTCCAATATTTATTGCAGCATACGAGCTCCATTGTGACAACAGCTTAAGAAGATGAGTCCAACAGTAGGACAGAATAATATGAAGGCATAAATCCATTGTATAATACATCTTGTCAGTGCTGTCATGCTTCACTGTACAACTCCTTTTGTTGAAAAGCAATATTTGGATCAGTTTTCACCTCCTTTCATCATTTTAACCGCCTCATCATTTTGACCACCTTTCCACTCTTTTAACTTCCATTTTACGACCACATCTTATGGCCATATTGCCTTTGTGCACCCATAGAAGGCCCATTACTGTCCATGAAATTACTCTTCTCCTCACTTGTATGTTAAAGCTATTTCCCCACTCCATGGTCATAAGTTATCTGTGTGGGAGAAGACAGCCCACCAGTGGTGCTCTGTTACTGTAACAATTTGGCATGTTATGCTTGAGAGCGAGGGAAACCGATAGTTGCAAGAGGATGAGAGAAGAAAGAGAGCATAGAGGAGCAGGAAATGGTAGATGAAGAGGGAGATCAGGAGAGTGGACAATGTTTTAAGTGTTGGAGCTTCTCTTCTTTCCTGTATTACAGTATATACTTCTGCTGACTTGAGTATGCAAATACAGCATCAAGATTCATGCTATGTTACAACTAGCCAATGTTACATTTCATCCTTTAGTTATAGCTCCAGGTACAGCTCTAGCTACATTGGATTCCAATATATCTAAATAGTATGACATCATTTCCTGTGTCAATTCTTGCATGTGTTTACATGACAAGACACAATTTGAGACCAGAAATATTTATCAGGGATTCCTCCTTGTGAGAGATCTGCCATGTGCGACCTCCTACTGCCGGTCGTGTGAAAACCACAATGACTTAAAGGCTCCAGATTACAAGACAGCGAGTTGTGGAGTGTGAACAGCACAGCAATTTGACAACTTTGAAAATGGCGTAGTGTGAACTTGACTTTAAACATATTGAGGACAGCTGTAGGCCCGGCAGCAATGTAGCCCATTACTTGTGCTTGCCATAGTTTGATCCCTAGCTCATCCTGTCCACATGTGGAAGACCCTTGAGCAAGACAATGAACCCCAAATTTCTGTAGATGAACAGGCCAGTACTTTACATGACTGCTTTGCTGCCGTCACTGTGTGAGTGTGAATTAGAGGCATTGTAAAGCACGTGTCTTGTTGTCAGGTTGGAAAAGTGCTACATATGTGTTTTTTATTGTCTTAAAGTCCTACCTCTTTATGTTCAATATGTAAAGGTTTCTCTTTTTGTGAGTGATTGTCTACGTGACCGAGCAGTCAGAGGTGTATGTTGCGGTAATCAGCCTTTGCTGTTTTGGGATTAAATGTGTCAGAAGACATGTTGTGTTCTGATGTTTTACATGTGGTTGTATCACATGCGAAACATTAGAGCCTGTTTAGCATTAAAGTGTTCAGGAGAACAGTCGAACATCAGTGGACGTGTGCAGCATTTACACACATATGTGGAATACACATGTACACACAGAAATACACATAAATGCAAACATATCTGCACACAAATGTAGTAGCATTTACATCTGAATATTGCAGCCATGTGCAGTCTCACCCATTTGTTGCACTAACACGTGTGTACAGACGCTGCTGCACATTAATGACGTTCATCCACAGTGCCTAGCTGTTACATTTCCTTCCGACCGGACTATTATCCACCATTTACATTGCAATTAACACTATTTGCGTAAATAGTGGTTGGTGCCATAATGGAAACCACCTATACTTGTTACAGTACCATGACCATGTGATACCAACGTAGACTGTTCAACAAGACTGAAGTGCTCAACCTCACAGCATCTAGTTAAATAAATAAACATTAAAAACAGGGAACAAAAAATTGTTGCTAGGACAATAAACCAACAAGTAAAAATACAGCTGAAAACATAAAAGGAGAAAAGAACAACGGCAAAATCCTGAAAGAAGTAACCAGATCTTTTAAATTTAAATTAATTAACAGCTGTACACTGCATGAAACTTTTAAATATTTATTTTTAATAATAGCAGAGATTGCATGGAAACTTGCAGTCAGTCTGACCACAGCTGGAAGCAGACTCGACCTCTTGAAACCATCATGTTCGTGTTGTTTCAAACATGTCCACTCACCACACTTGGCCAGACTTAAATTGTATGCAGCCTGCAAAGGGTCTTCTGGTAGAGTTTTGTTTTGTTTTTTTTCGTGACCAAAGGCACCGCAATACAAATTTATATACTTGTAATGTAAGTGCTTCCAATTTTATAGTCACTCTTAGTTACTGTGTGTGTGTCATGATATAGAGTAGGTGTTTTACAAGACAGCAAGGGTCATAAAATTGGTTTTGTTGTCTCATATTCCTGTAAACTTACAGGCAACTTCTGCACACTGTTTTATATCAGCCTGTATTATAATTATGATATAAAAAGAATGTAGACACACTGAGCTGGGGGTGGAATTTTGATTTCAGAGGCCGTGGGGGACACAGTTAGTGCAGGCGCAAAGCCTCTAAAAGGGCATACCCCTACCCAAAGTATAACAAAATATGACCATGTTTTTTTTTTTGTTTGTTTGTTTGTTTTTTCATAATTTTGATGTAGCCCCTTCATTAAATGGATGGTCATAACACAAATATTTAATACAGCAAGATAGCAAAAAGTCATGAAATTGATCAATATATTGACTTACACCATAAATGTAAAAGTGCAAAATAAAACTGCTCCAGAGCTGGTGTGTGTGTGTGTGTGTGTGTGTGTGTGTGTGTGTGTGTGTGTGTGTGTGTGTCCGTCCACATTGTGCCTAACAACGCCCCACCTGTTTTAAAGTCATTATAAACCACAGCCTTTCTGGCCTATTGTCT
>JAPZEB010000025.1:20703515-20714362 GCA_029783705.1 Chaetodon striatus | reverse complement strand
GTAATATCTCAGGAACAGAAGGAGAAATATTTGTACAGATATTAAATTGGTGACACTCATCCTGGGTGCACACCTTGAAACTGTGTTGATTTTAAAGCTCTTTGTACTGTTGGGGCAACAATGTGTGTGAAGCATCCATGTTTTCACAGACATGGATGTAAACTGTAAGAGAAACTTAACTGGTGCATTGAGGCATACAACTGGGTGGTAAGTTCGTTTTGTTTGTCTTTTGTCTTTTTCAGACTTCTGCCTACCCCAGCGTTAATGTTTTGGTCCCACTGTTGTCATCAGGATCATCTCCAGATGTTGTCAGTAAAACATAAGAGTAGGCTATCTTCCCAGCATCAACCATCAGATAGACAAATTTAGCAATTAGTTAACATAGTGGCATATTTACCAGTTACAGATTCTAATATTTCCCTCCAAAGCTGTTATAAAGTAAAACATTACAAAAGAATTAAATGAAATGTTGCACTTTTCGTTTCATCATGACCATTTCATGCCATTTTACTATTAGCGTCTTAGTGGTGACATTACTAGGACTTAGTGGTTACAGTTACATCTGCAGCGTGAGAGCTGCCAAAACAAGAAAAACATGCTCAAACAGGGGATCAGACCCCTGGTGAATGTTGTTGACGCTATTCACCATGACGTCACTAAACCAAAGAGCGTCACACGTGATTACTGAAAGGAAGACACAAAGATATTGATGACAGGGATCAAGAGACATGTGGTGTAACACAACAGAAAGTCCCACAGTTTTCGCACTTCCTGCAAGTATGACCACATCGCCGTTTATGTACAATTTGCAAGTTTAATATGGAAATGTTTTTTTCTTTTTTTATTGGCAGATGCATGTGTAGGTGGATTGGCGTGGGGTGTGTCTGGGTGTCTGTTTTTTGTTTGGTTGTTTTTCTGAACAACTTTATTGTGTGCGGTGAGGCTAATGACATTGAATAATGCAGTTTGCATCATCCAGTAACAACAGAACACATCATGGTCATCAGTGTTTCCAGGCCTCTGTCTTTTGTGTGGTAATGTTAAAGTTTGTGAACAGACGCAGCATTGACTCATGAACATGACCCAGATAGTAAGCAGGGGAGGCCGCCAATGGATCAGTGTTTATAAGATCGAGATCTGATCGACCCTGAGCTGTGCGCTGCCTGTTATTGTAGAATCCCTGCACAGCTTCGGCCAAACAGCTTCCTCAGCGTGTTTATAGCTACAAGACTCACTCATGCCATTTTCATCACGAAGGATGATATAGAGAAGACCTAAAACACTGTGTGACTTTACCTCACTGCTTTGTGTTAACCTTTATTTTTCTTCTCATCCTTGATGTGCAGTTATTTTAACTGAAACCTAAACATTTCAGAGGTTTAGAATGGACAACGCTAGGCTCCTGGATGTCTTAGTGGCAGTGATGAGAGGTATTTAAATGTATTTAAAGAACAATTGTGATATTTGGAGGGGAGGACAAGGGGGGCAGAAATATCAAAGCCTGGATTTTCACGGTAAATAAACTATACACATCACAGATTTGAGCTTATTGTGCAGGGATTTTCACTCACAATTTGACAAACAGTCTGTGGTAATATGTATGCAAACTATACCCCACCACTGCACACAGTTTAAAATGATTTTGTGATTTTCTGTCATCAAGTGGTGAATTCTTATATGTGAAGGAGAGGCGTACAAGGGCCCAATTCGAATGTCGTATTTGGCAGACACATAACTTGCCACACATCTGTACTGGCAAGTGAGGCAAACTGACCTCATGAGATCACCACAATTAAAAAGGGATATCTCATACACCACTGTTCTGATTGGAGGAAACTGCATGGAATTGGCAAATCAAAAATCGCTACCTCCGTGCATCTGTAAATCATTTGTTAATGTTTCAACCACATCATATTCCATTATTTATGTTTTTAATGTTTGTAATTACTTTCAATGGCCTTTAAATGACCTACATTTTATTACGGATAACAACAAGGTGTTTATTGATCAATTACTAATTTAAATGAAATATTTCTTTATGAGTAGATTATCATTAATAGGTTTTCAGATGATGTGCAACAGATGTGATTTGATCATTCCTATAAAGTGTTAAGAAACTCATAAAAGGCATTGCTGTTGCTTTCAGTTGGTTTTCTTATTACAGCGAGCTCATAAAACATGTGGACAGTGTTACTCTTCTCTTTCATCCACATCCTTATAATATCATGACTGTATCAATGGTTGGCAGCAGCAGAAATGTCCCTATACTATAGTCCTGGCTTTACCCCTTAAACATGACCACTGCCCTTTTATTTATGTTTCACTCCTGACCTACTTTTTGGTTTCCTCCCATCATTCTCATCAGTCAGAGCCAACAGGCTGCTCTTTGGTAATATCAGTTTTCACAGATCCGCTCAAAACACTTTCAGCCCTACAAATTAGTGATGGAGATCAATAAAAAACAAATGTCAGTATATGCTGAGGTGGCCAAATACACAGTGACAGATTGTGCAATCCATGTGTGCACACAGCTCACATGCACCCAACTGTAAGGTTATGGACCTACATGAACGCTTGGACACATATCACACACACTTTTTTGTTGCTTGGTCTTGTAACTTATGTTAATTACCCGAAGATTTAACATGAGCTAACCCCAACCCTTACCCCAGATCTTAACCCTAAAATTTAAAGGAATAGTTCAACATTTCAAGAAATACAAAAAAATCTTAGATGAGAAGATCAGTCCCACTTTCACATCTGTTCCTTAAATCTGAAGCTAAAGCCAGGAGATGGTTAGCTTTGCGTAAGTCTACTCGTCACTGTGAGGTTGCCAGACAACCAGCAGAGACTCTGGGAAGTAACTTCACCATGTCAAAAAATAGTCCGGCATATTTTGAGTAAAACTACAACTTTTGATATGACTGAGCCAGGCTAGCTGTTTCCCTGTGTTTTCAGTCTTGATGCTAAGCTAAGGTAAACGACTGCAGGCTCTAGCTTTATATTCAGTGTATAGATGTGAGTCTCAATTTTCTCATCTTACTCTCGGCGGGGAAAGTGTATTTCCCTGCTTTTGAAATTTTGAACCTGTGTTTGTCCTAAAAAGGGCTATATGAGTGTATGAGTTGTCTTGACCTGGTTTTCAACATGGAGGTGGCAGCTAGCAGCTAATGGTGCCTACTCTATAATCAGTGCTAAACAACAGCAACAGTGCTGACAGAGTTTAGAGTATTAACCATGGGGGGACTTAAGGGTAGGCATTTGAATTTGAGCTGAGGCCATCCCTATATCAGCAGTAACCATTTTACATGCCCAGTGCATGAGGTGATGAGGTAGCCAGTAGGATACACACATGCCCTAACATGCCCAAACAGCCGGACCGGCTTACCACAACAAGCCAGAGAGAAACTCAGATTACAAAACACACACACAGGTAGGTTGACTTGGAGGTAAGTCTGTAAAATCATCTGCATCGGGGCAGAATTGGAGCAAAAGATTAGATAAAATGGTTTAGCAGTACTTTTGGTTTTGTAATAGAGTTGGCTGTGAGGAATTTTAAAGTTTTAAACAGAGAATGTTTTCATTGTTCAGTGTTTCAATCCTAAATCATCTAATACATTTCATCAAAGGATTTGTCTGTTCCTCTGACAAACCAGCTTGAAACTGAGGAAATGTGAGGAAAGAGGAAATCTCAACCCATCTAAAAGATTATCATGTCTAGCCACCAACTAAAAGTCCCTCAAATCATCATCATCATCATCATCATCATCATCATCATCGTCAGATCAGTTATAAAAAGTGTTATGCAACTTATCATAAGGTCCAAAGCCTTGGTCTTCAACAAGCCTGAGTGTCCGCCCTGCTGAAATGTCCTTGAGCACAGTTCCCATGTAAATCAAAGTGTGGATAACAGCAGAAGCTGTCAGAGCATGGGTCCTGACCGGACCTGCAGTTTGAGAAACACCTTCTCTCTCCAGCCTTTTAAATTTTCTCACAGTTATCCATGAGGAACACCCTGGTGAGAATCTCTCTGCCAGACCTCTACATATGTTGGCCAGACAGCAACACACCCGCATTTAGTCCAGGTTGTGGAAGCAGAGGCGCCACACCCTGCAAGACAACCAGCTTGTCAATGAATTTGGCAGGCTTGTTTATGCATATCCGAATGTATCCTTTATTCTCTTTCCTTTTTTTGTTGAATTTGATTTTTCAATCAACAGAACGGATGAGAAAATCTGGGTTTGTGCAGAAAATACTGACACACCTAGTTTAGGATGGGGGAGGAGGAGGTGTAGGCAGAGGTTTCTCTGTGACCTCTTGCAGTTGTAGCCGGCCTTCAGTGGAGTGGCAGATGTAGGTTAGGATGACAGCAGCAGACAACAGAAAGTGGTTTAGAGAGGTCAATCCAGGGTTAAAGACAGGCAGGGTGGGTCTGTTTTTCCCCGCCAGGAAAATTTCTCCCATCTGGGACCCCTCCCTCACAACACAGGAATAGCTTTCAATAGTTCTTAATAACTTTTCAATATTACCTCTGCTCCGTTGATTGTGTGATTTGAAAGCCTTGTTGAAGGACATTTTGATGGTTGTCCACTAAGATTTCTTTGGTCTGCTTATCATCATTCAAGTGAAACATGTATTAAACTTACACTGGGAAAAAAAAAAAGAAAAGAATAATTTGAGTTCCACGTCACCTACTGAGAACATGACACAGATGTTAGAACAATACACAAATGATTTGTAAAAAGAAAAAAAAAAAGTTATGACAAAACAAAAGAGGCGATCATAGGCCGGGGGTGACTTGTTGGAAAAACAGTTTCGTCAGCAGAGCCAGCTGTGAGGCCAGCAGTCTGAGCGAGCAGTCAACTGTGATGATAAGGAGAGTAGCAGCAGATAAAGAGGTCTGAACTGTTTGAGTTGGCCTGGCTCGGCCTGGCTCTGGACTGCGCTGCTAAAATAGGGTTAAGAGAAGAGAGCCAGGAAGATAAATGTTTGTGAGAGAGAAAGACTGAGACAGAGGGGCTGATACTGACTAGAGGTGACAACCACACACAAACACAAGGAGTTGGAGAGACATAGACAGAGTCACAGGACTCTGGAGAGTTTATTGTCAGGAGTTCATTGCCTGTTGGCCTTTTGTTTTTTAGAGTCCCACTGAATGTAGTTTACAGACTTTTCTTTACAACCTCTGTGTGCATCTGTTCAGTTTACGATCAGTATCTGGTCAGCTATCTTTTTCATCTCTGTTCAGGAAACTAAATGAGTTCATTACTGGGTGGAGTACTACACAAAAAAGAGAAACAGCACTTACTAATGATTCATTAGAAAATGGCAAAATTATTTTTTTTCCTATGTACTTCTAACACGATCCGCATATCAGGTTTGCAGGATGTTCAGAGGTATTCAGAACAGAGCAGAGAGGTACGGCTCACATCCCACCCACCTCTTATGGGAAACCAGCCTGTAATGGTTCAGTCTGCCTGGCAACCAGCCCAAAATAACAGTCTGGATTGAGGATTACAAAATTGTGTTAGATTTAAAAGACGTCTATGATTCTGTGCAGCAACTGGACTAGTGCTAGAGTTGTGGTTACTGTAATTTAGCCATTTTGGACTTCATGTTGATTGTGGTTTCAGGGCAGGTCTCATGAACAGCACATTTTCTCACTGCTGTAAGTAAGATTAGGATAGCGTTGTCCTTTGCAATGATGCGATGATCTACGAAGCGTGGAGAGATTTTGTGCAGCTCTTTAGGATAGAGATTAATTGATGGGGTGGCTGCGGCTCAGGAGGTAGAGCAGGTTGTCTATTAATCGTAGGGATAGTTGTTGTATCTCAGGTTCCTTCTGACCGCATTAACCCCAAATTGCTCCCGATGGCCAGGCGAGCTCCATGACTATCGGCGTGTGTGGGAACGGGTGAGGAAGAGGGAGAGAAACATTTTGAAGTGCTTCGTCCTCTGAGGCATAAAGCGCTATCCAACTGTAGACCATTTACCATAGAGAGGTGTAATATGATGTATTACATAGCTTAACAAGTCCACGTACAGTAAAAGCCAAAGGTTTGTGTTATTTCTGGCTGGGTCATTTGTTTGTTGCTTGTTAAATATGTGTAATAAATGTATTATGACTGGGAGCAGCACTGCAGTGGTAAAATAAAGAGTGTGTAAACCTTACCTTACATTAGATGCTCTCTTGCGAGATGCCAGAGGACCTTGATGATAAAATATGGACCTATAGTACCAGTGTCCATCTAAGACAACAATCTCAAATATAATCTTCATGGTCCTAATTATAGATCAATGCATTATAACGAAATACCTGACTACTTATTTTGTTTAAACTTTTCCTTCAGTCAGTAGTTCAGAGCTGAAACAATCTGATCATTGTACTGTTGTGTCAACAAACAAAACTCATGAAAACATCCCTTACAGCATAAGACAACAATACATGATTATAGTAAGTTCTTAAAATCTTTCTCTCGTCTTGCGTTTTTTTTGCCCTCTCTGAATTTGTAGCTTACAGGTCTGTCTATCACCTAACTCCAGGCCTGGTTCTGAGTCAGCTTCTCTCTTTTCCTTCATCTTTTTCTTAAACTCTAAAATAATTTGCACCATCTTTACTGTCCTTATGTTTCTGTCTCTACTGTTGCATCCTGAGTTCCCCCCTTACTTCTGTCTCTTCTCTCCTCTAGAGAAGGATGTCATTGTGTGGTTTGGACAGCCTGAACAGAAAGAAATGAACACATGAGAGTGTGTAAGACCAACCACCCTGAATATGTCACAAAAATGAATAACACTGGTATAAATATGAACGGTACAACCGACGTCCATATCGATAAAGACATAATTATGTGTCCTTGGTGTTACCAAGTAAGCCAGAAGAGATAAATGAGAATAGCCATATTTTATGTGTTGTATGTGTCAGTACAGTACAGTCTTCACTCAGTATTCATGAGTCGTGCTTGAACAATACATGTAATGCTTCATCAATGCTTTTTTTTTTGTCGCTAAAAATAAAGGAAATATTAAAAACATGTCTGCTTTCAACATTTTCCTTTAGAGGCCAAATTCATCAGCCATATTAAACACCGGCGTAAAATTTTAAATCAGTACTTCAGTTGTAAATTCCTGTGTGAAACAAGAATCCTGCAGAGTCCGGCCCCGGCTTCACTGTGAGACGACCTATAATCCTTTGACCTCTTCAAAAGCTTGTGCTCCTCGCCTTCCTCCTTACAATACTTATTACTCCGGACCCCCCACCAAACCCCAATCTTCAGACTTGATTAAGTTAGCTCACTTTCTTGGATGCTGGATACATATTACTGCTTTGCTGTTTTAATTTAAGCTTTAAGTAGTTGTTGTTATGTCGTTACAAATGCTTCAGGGCAGTTTTACAGATTGCTTTGTCTGACACAGTTTCATGCTCTGAGCAGATTTCACACTTGACGAAAAGCAACCGCAGAGGACGCGTGAACAGACATTAAAGGATTCTCAACACTGATCTGTTTGCCATCATAGAAGCTTTGCTAACCCAGCATTTTTTTTTCACCCTTGATGAAAATTCAGACCTCAGATTTTTCTTGAACAAGTTAAAGTTTTTGTGGAAAGCTGTAAAGGGTTTTCTAAGATGTTGAATAATATGTTGAAGGCTGAAAATGTGAAAGCAAAATGTAGGCAGTTCTAATACTGCCAATTAGGGGTGTGCCAAATCATCTGGTTCACAATAATACTATTTTTAATATCATATGAAAAATTAATCTCATGATACTCGGGATATTTCGGCTTGTTGGCATATTGACGTCATACTATTACCCACGGCAACAACAAGCATTGCTTAAAGCTAAATTATTACCTACTCTGTGGTGGTTCCAAAAAGGGGAGCAGCTTCAGTAGTATGAAATAAACTGTGTCATCATTATGCATGGGCATCCTTAATGTTTTCTCAACAGCCCTGGACTTCTCAGGCTCTTTTAGCAACTTACTAACTATACTATTTTTTTGTCAAATAGGTCACATAGGTTTACATTACCAAAGGTTTATGACAAAATGACGCAACACCGACTCCCGAAGAGAGACGCTGTGGTGCTACCAGAGGAAACACTGAATGATATCATGTTAAGGCCATATCACTCACCCCTACTGCAAATCATACGAGATTATTGACAAGGTTTTCAGTTTGTTTGTAAGATCAGACCTTTTCGTTTTTACACAGCATAACACCTCTTTCTAACTGGACGTGATGCAAACAGGTAAACATCACATTGTTTCAGTTTCTCTCAATGAAGATGTCGTACCCTGCTGCTTGTGTCAGTGAACAGGCATAAGTCTCTCGTGGTATGTCTGGACACTTTTTCACACTCCATCCACCAGAGTTCGTTCGTTCGCTGTATGTTAGGAATAGGTGTAGGCATACAAGCATTTATGCTCCAGCTCTTTTGAGGCTTCCATGCAGACGATTAATGAAGACATTACACATTTGAAGGATTTAATACTATGTTTTAATAGCTTTGTACTCTGATAATGCAGTGTGTGTGTGTGTGTGTGTGTGTGTATGTGTGTGTGTGTGTGTGCGTGCGCAGTGGATGCATCCAACATCTTTATCAATTGTTATCAACTATGTGGTCTGCATACACACAAATATATGTGTGTGTAAAACTAAGCATGAGACCAGAAAAGAAAGGAAGCAGAGAGTCAGTGAAAGACAGTGAGAAAGTATTGGTTATCTGATTGTAGCAGCTTTTTAAGGACAGAAATAACCCAAGCCTTCAGGCCCTCTTCCCCACAACTGTAACCTGACTCGGCATGATGACATTTTAGGCGAATTACCTTCCACCCCGTCACGGTCAAATCGATTATCCTCAACATCTCTGTAACATAGACCGTGCTTACGAAATCAAAGTCAAACTGTCTGGCTCAACCTCCATCATAGAGTTTAGCACAGATATGGAAAAACCGAGTCCAACTTCATGTGAGATGGAGTCAAGCGTGATGGAGACACAGTGAGAAATTATGTGACAGAAAGAGGACGGTACAAAGTGTGCAGTAAATGTGGTGTGCAAAGAAACATAGACACAACAGAGCGACAGTATTGTGAGAAAGCAGCCTTGTAATGAATCCCATGTGTATAACAATGAAACTGGTTCATCATATAAGCCAGAGGGAAAGACAAAACACTATTGGGAAAAGAAAGTTAGAATGTTTTTTAACATTAACTTAAAGGTGAACTGAAATCAAATTTATTTTTTGCTAAGAAATTAGTATATGTAGTCTTGATGTTTGTTTTGCCATTTGTGGTTATTTGGTGAAAGTAATTACCTAAAAAAAAGAAAATTTGGTAACTAGTGCTAGTTACTTTCATTTCAAAAGAGTTGGCAGCACTGTCAGAGGGTGGCCACTATCCATATACGTAGCACGGCAATCGCAAAGAAGCAGCACCAGGGTTTTGCAAGTCAAAATGAAGCCGCTCACTCACAGGGGCAAACTTACCTCTTGGTAGGCCAGAGGGTGGCCACCATGTCCCTGTCCTGGTGGTGGGACGGCATTACCAGCATCAATTGCAAATGTGTGGCGCAGCCAGGTAGCTCCCACCCAACCCTGGTGGTGCGCAGTGCAGAGCAGCCAAGGCCCGCTAACCTGTGGAGACCACAGGGTGGGCAGTGGGCACTGTGTATCTACATGTTATGTGGCTGTCTGTCTGTCAGCAAAGCCAACAGAAAATAAGACAAAAGACAAAACATTAAAATTTCACAATCTCTAAAAGGATAGTATTTTGAAATGCAATGCTAAAGCTCACTGAGTCAACAGAGCGCTGGAATAAATGCCTCTTGTATGTCACATTATTTTGCCTTTTTTTAAAAAAATCCTCCCAAAATTTCATCGGTTAGTTAATGGATGTCAGGCTACCAAAAGCAAAATGAAACAAAACTGACATCCCTATTCCCAATGGAAGTTATTCTAATTTTTCTCAAATGTTAACTGTTCTAAAGACGATGTATTACATTGGTAACAGTACATAATCATTGTGTGGACTTGTTGTAAAAAGGGAAACAAAACAAACATTTTTGTTGGAGCCATCTCTAGCAAGTCCTAGTTTCCCATTATTTTTTTTGAGTCACTTTAATGTGTTACCTGATCTTTCATCTGGGGAACCTTTAATTAAAGGCATGTTGGCTGAAGTGAGTGTAGAGCGGCGTGAAAGACGCCACGGGGTTACAGTCTTTAACTGCTGCCTATATGATTAATATCTGATGAAGTCATTTAATACCACATTGATTTCAACTTTGTTTTGTAAGGGCCTATTTATTTGGGGAATGTCTGTTTGGGGATTTTTGTTTTCATTTTTTAAACGCAACAGTCAAGACAATGAGTTAATAGCGTCATCCTCCAATTCTCCATATATTCTGCAATCAACTCTTAAACCATCAAAGCAGCCTGGATCATCAAACAGTGATCTAATACAAATCTGGGACTCAGTTGCGGAGGAAAACCCAAAACACCAAGAACAGTTCATCAGATCCAAATATTTACTTAGCAGGTCAGGGGTCAAACACATGAAGGCAGTCAGCAAAGGCAGAGAAGTCCATTCAGGGAAATCTTACAAAAAGCAAAGTCCATAAATCCAAGCAGAGTCGAAAACCAAGAAATCAAACATGACAAAAAGGCTGGAAAGCATGAACGCACTGGGGCGACAGTGACAATCTGGCAACTGAATAGGGGAAACACTGGGCTTTAAATAGGGTTGATTACTAACTACACACAGGTGAGTGGAACAAAACACAGGTGGAACACATGAGGTAATTACCAAAGGAAAACTCAGGAAGTAAAAGAAACATTAAACACAATAAGAACAC
>JAPZEB010000025.1:20682210-20692311 GCA_029783705.1 Chaetodon striatus | reverse complement strand
TGTGTGTGTGTGTGTGTGTGTGTGTGTGTGTGTGTGTGTGTGTGTGTGTGTGTGTGTGTACAGAGTTCATGCATTCAAATTCAGGGAATTAACCCCCCCCCAGTTGGAAAATGTTGACAGCAGTTCAAGTTTTGTTTCTGTGGAGAATATAGTCCTAAATATGGGGCTGGATCATCGAATGCCAGAAAAGACATTTCCCAACACTAGTACACAAAAGGCACCACTGGCTTCTCTGAATTGGACGTGCCGAAGCCAAAGCTTGTTTCACTGTCTTCATGGGAGTGACTGAGGTTTAAACAGAAATAAATGATGGGTAAAACCTCAGAAGTCCACAACCAGAGCAAGTTAACATCTTTATGATGTAATGTGTAGCTACAGACAGTTTAATACTAACCCTACAATCAGCTGTTTTTAAAACATTCCCCTCATCATTCTGAACTCTTTTCATTATTTGTTTAATCACAACACATTCAATTTTAAATTTTGTTGCCAAAGAAATGAGTGTGCATATTCTTGGTGTTCATTTTGACGTGTATGTACCTGTGTTTTTTTCAAAGCTGTAATGACCACAAAGAAGACATTTATGTCTTCTAAATTTCTGCAGTATTAGCGCCCCCTACATTAGTGTTCCCCAGGGGGCATGAGGTTTTGGCTC
Organism: Chaetodon striatus; assembly: GCA_029783705.1. Taxonomy (NCBI): domain Eukaryota; kingdom Metazoa; phylum Chordata; class Actinopteri; order Chaetodontiformes; family Chaetodontidae; genus Chaetodon; species Chaetodon striatus. Next base: position 20,691,656 of record JAPZEB010000025.1, on the reverse strand, counting down.
CATCTGATAATGTTCGTGATAGGGATGCATCGATGGCAATATTTTGAGCAAATACTGACACCCCCCAGTACTAATTTTTGCTGAAGCTAGCTTGAACGCATCATCATGTAACTCAATGCAACCTTCGTCAATAGTTAGTTGCAGCCACTGGCTGTTAACTGCTAAAGTTAACTAGCTCTCCTCCTGCAGAAGCATTCATTCACTTTCCATAACCACTAATCCTTTTGGTGGATGTGGGGGGCTGGAGCCCATCTGGCTAACATTAGGCAAGAGGCAGGGTACACCCTGGACAGGTCACCAAACTATCGCAGCGCTAACACACTCACATTCACACCTAAGGGCAATTTAGAGTCTTCAATTAACCTAGCCTGCATGTCGTTGGATGGTGAGAGGAGACTGGAGTACCTGGAGAAAACCCACACTGGCACGGGGAGAACATGCAAACTTCACACAACTCCACCCCAAGGTTCAAACCCCCCAACCCGGGTTTGAACCAGGAATCCTCTTGCTGTGAGGCGACAATGCTAACCACTGCACCACCGTGCCGCCCAACACGGATTTGTTGTTCACAGTGTAGCATTATTATGAAAACAGCAGGGTGCATCTACTAATGCATCAGTAGTGAGTTTATGGCACCCTTTCATCCCGACAGCATCCCGGGAAAGATCTCTGTTTGTTCTAAACACATTTTGTATCATCCCCGGGCAATGGGACACTATTAGTCTTGAGCCCTGCTTTTTAGCCTGCGCAAAATTAATGTCATCCTATTAGCAGGTGGCCCAGTGGCAGTCAACAAGGTGAATATCGTCTGATAATGATAAACCCATTTATCCCAAGTTAGTGACAAGTAGGAGTGTTGGGGGGTTTGATTGTAAATCAAAAATCAACTGAAATGGGCTTTCCATTTCAATTCCTCTCCTACTCGCGTGCATCTTCAGTACATCAACAACACTTAAAAGACGAAATAGCATAGCTTACCTGTGGCCTGCAGCTGCACTTTTCCAGACACCATGAACTCACCAGTGCGGTAACATTTTGTCTTCCCTGTGGAAAATGGATGGATGGATGGTCGGACATAAAAAAAATGTTTATAGGGGCAAAAAATTGTATATAGGCTAAAATCACTTCAATGACAGCCACACAGGCAGTTAACCAGCTGGGAGGCTGATGTTGTTTGTCGTTTTTTAGCTCCCCTCCCTTTTGTGATTTGATCACTCCCTTCTTGCTGCTCTCAGTGCATGTGACAAAGTCATGAAGGCTGAGCAAGCAACCCTACATCGACTTCTGACAGAGAACAGGGTGTAAAAACTGCCAAAGCATTAAAAGTTTCCAAGAGCACAGGATGTTTCAACATTTTAAACCACCGTGAGTCTTCCTAGAGCTAATTACTGTGTGCCAGTAGAAATAATGCTGTCGCTTTTGTGCCAGCCCACACACACAAACACAGACACACTTCCTGTTACACACTGGCTCCCACACAAGCACAGGGTCCAATTTTGTCCCTTTTTGCATTCAAGTGGGATATCAGCTGAGGGTCACTGCAGCTGTTCCTGCCTCCTACTACACCTGATAACCACCCTGGGAGCCAAACACAAACACACACACACAGAAACATAGCCGTATCTCGTTCTGTAAGACATGAGATAGGGAGCAGTCACTTTTCCATTGGGCTGGTCGCTGAGTCTGCTTACCTCTTTCATTGTCTCACACACACACACACACTCGCACAGACACAACATTTACTGTACAAGGACATTCAGACAACTGGTAGCTGTGATAAAAAGAGAACCAAATTGTTGGAGTTTCCCTTTAAGTCAAAGATGGTCTTGGACAGGTGCCCAGTGGCTCAGTGGTTAGGGCAGGCTAGCCATGTACAAAGGCTATGTCCTTGCTGCAGTGGCCATGGGTTTGATTCCAGCCTTTGGCCTTCTGAGAGTGTGGAGCAATTAACAACCAAACAGTGTATATACTTCAGTAGTGCTCCTAATGAACAGTCCAGCTCTAGAAATAGAAAATCAAAATGTGGTGGCAGATGTTTTAATCATAGCAGGCTGCCTCAAATGTGTTGGAATGTGTTTTATACTGCACTAAATGCACTGGGGCAGCAGCTTTTTAACATCTGATGCCAAATTAGATGGGGGCACAACTCAATTGCCAGAAAAAAAATGTTGCCGCTTTACATTTCTGATATTATCTGATATTTCAGATTTCTTAAAACTTTACATTTCAACAATGCTGTGGGTAATGCGTTGGTAGGTTTACACCCACGTTTGGTGGCTGAAAACCCTCTGGATACTCAAATCACAACTGGTTTTGTTTTCTGTCGGTCACCAGCAGTGGTCTGTAGCTCAGCGGGTGTCTCGCCTAGGTTCACCACCCCCTTCATCTCTCAATGACAAAACCAGTTCATATACAACTTAAAGCACTTTAGACTTGCTGTTATGATACATAAAAAACTTCAAATGTAACATAATCATGGTCTACAAAAATGTACAATGCTAACATTTCCTCTGCTGGCTGAGCTGGGGGCAGCATAAAATTTAAAATTTTTGTTATCGGTGAATAAAATGAATAACAAAAGATAAAAGTGTTCATTTATTAAATGGCAGAGTATATAATCTCATCAGCCCCTGAACAAGAAGTAAAAGTTATATTGTATCTAATCACTTTTCCTTTGAATTTATTTTATTAAGTTGATTTTGTAGCCATTGTGAATAATCATTGTTTTAAATTAATTGACCATGACTTAAGTGATAATTCTTTGATATGTGTATTGTTTGGGTGTAATCATCATTCTAAATACAGACTTATTGTATTTACTCATTAAGTTTCTGTGGATTGTCAAAGCTTTTTGAAATAAGTGGATAAACTCTTTAACTGGCTCTAATTCTAGGTAAGTGAACTGTAATGCTAAATGACAAAGGGGGTGTTATTATTATCACCATTACTGTTATGAAGTTAAATGGCACTGACTATGGAGTAATGTTGTGCACATTTTCTAAGAAGTAAATTGCTTTTTTCCAAGAAGAATCTTTCCCCAAAGGCCACCCACCCAAAATTATACTATTAAGTTCAGTGACTTTTGAACTCAGTTGACATAGTCAGGTAAAATGGTAAAAACGCATGTCTCAACCCCAAGCAGACATCCCAGATCCCACACCCATAATGACTACAGCCTGATTCCATAGATCCAGCTTTAACTTTCATGACTGCAATTTTCTCTTTGATTACTTCCTCTCTTCCAAAAACGAAAACTCATTCTCAGAGAATAGAGCTCAGGTTGGAGAGCTGTGGTATGTGGGCATGCGTGTGTTTCATCGACATCCATGCAGGCTGTAGCTATATGTGTGTGCCCATGTGCATTAGTGTCTATTTCTGTGTGTGATATTCAAGGCAACAGCTGGTTCTCAGATCTATCTGTTTAAGTTCTCTCTACCTTCAGGCACTGCACCTCGTTCAGGGTCAAGTGTCTTTCAAGGTTAACATGCGAAGATCTTATGTTTCACTTTGCGTAATTAAAACTGGAGGTGTGTTTATGATGCATTCACCTCAAAACCAGTCACTCTCATCTGCTGATGATTGATGGTCTATTGCATAAAGAGAAAAGAATGAATGTGTATGATGACAGGACTGGCAAAGTTCATACTCATGGTGGGTTTTTGTTTTTTTTTTCTTCTTTTTTTAAGTAAGGACAAGACCAGAAATGAGGTGATCAACTATCAGCTGTGTACCAAGGTTTTGTGTACCAAGGTACCAAGGTATTGTTTATATATATTTTTCTATAACTTTTCAATGGTACTCTCATTCAAATCAATGTTTTTATCCTTGCTGAATTGCTTTACAACACATACATATTACAAACGTATTGTATTCTTGAAAACGCCTATTGTGTCATTATATTTGATATATTTATTGACAGTAGCTTGTAAATCAAGCAATTGCAGCAGGAGTTGGCACAAAACCTTAGTGGTTGAAGACTATTCTGACACACTCATTTTGTTCTGGCAGAGGAGGACAAATTGTGAGACATGGGGTCATGACACCCATGAGATTTAGCTGTAAGTTTTCAGAGTGCAGAACTCCTGATTTGTGCTCATAATTTTCTTAACATTGAGCTATATTTTGGCATATTTTAGCAATATATATAAAACCCTGACCTACTGAGCAAACAGTACAGATGGAAAGCGGAGAAGTAAACTATAGCACAGAATTTTTGATGCTCCTGCACTGGCGATAGCCATGGTGAGAGGTGTTATGTTTTTGGGTTGTCCATCCGTCCATCCATCTGTCTGTCCATCCCATTCTCGTGAATGCGATATCTCAAGAAGGCCTTGAGGGAATTTCTTTCTTCTGGCACAAACTTTCACTTCGACTCAACCATAAACTGATTAGATTTTGGTTGTCAAAGGTCAAAGTCTCTGTGACCTTATATCGATCTCATTCTTGTGAACACAATATCCCAAGAAGGCCTTAATGGAGCTTCCTCAAATTTGGCACAAACGTCCACTTGGACTTAAGAATGAGCAGATTAGTATTCGTTGCTTGAGGGTCAAAGGTCACACTGACCTCACAAAATGTGTTTTTGACCAAAACTCAAAAAATTCATATGCTAATTATGACTACATTTCACACAAATGTCTAACAGGACGCAATGATAGAGTGAAAATATTTCATATCCATCATAATGTTCTGCAAACAACATTTTTCTGGCCATTATTCATCGTCATAACTCAGGAACAGAAGGGGAGACATTTGAAGACATACTGAATTGGTGACTGAATTTTGGGTGTCCACCTTGAAACAGTGCTAATGGTATAAATCTTCTGTGCCGCTGGGGGGGAAATGTGCGTGAAGAAACCATGTTGTCACAGACATGGATGTATATTATAAGCACAACTTGAGTGGTTTATAGGCACACAACCATGAGGCGATAATTCTACACCCGAAATACTCGCTTTTAGAGCAGACTAGTTGTAACAATGGTATACATTGCAAATGAAGTGAAGCAAACAGTATGTTTATGGCTCAAAATTATACTCAAGTAAAGAAGTAGAGTAGAAGTGCAAAAAAGGAACATGAAAAGTATTCCTCATAAAGTTCCTTATAAAAACAATATTTTTACTCACGTGTGGTAGTTGTAATGTGTTCATACACACCCCTGCTGAGTCATCAACAATAATTTAAAATAATTGTTAGACCAAACTCATCACTTGGCCGGCATCAGTCCTTCCAGAGTCCAGGAAGTCCTGACCAAAATTCCTGCACATAGTGGCCATAAAACTGTGAATAGGCATTGTAATGCCCAGCCTGTATTCCCCTGATTCCAGTCTTTATGCTAAGCTTAACTAAATAGCTTCACATTTCAGCTTCATATTTATTCTTCTCACAGCAGGAAAACTAATAAGCGCATTTTCCAAAATATTGAGTCGTTTCTTTCAGCTGACTACAGCCCCATTGTTCATAAAAGACAAAACTGCCAACTTTTAACAGCCACCTTGCAAACCTACAGGAAGGAGATTTGGATACGAAGATACATTTTGGATGCAGTATAATTTTAATGTTGCTGCTATGTTGAACTTCAGCCATGTTTGTGAGAGGATGACAAGTTGACAAGTACATATCAACATTTTTGAAAACCTGGTTTCATCCGAGGTTCAACAGCTGAGGTAAACCAAGATTTCTTTTGGAATTACACTCAAATAAGGAGCATGAAAAGGCCAAAAACACTTAAAAAATTAAAGATAATGCTGATTATTGTGAAGGGAGACAGAGAAAGCAAAGGAGAAGAACCAGAAAGAGACAGTGAAGGAAAGGGAGGGGGTTCCTGTGAGTAAAAGTGAGATTAGTTTTGGAGTAGTTCCTGTCGTAATTTTAAGGGGATTTCCCCCCTGAGCCACACAGCTGATTACACGAGGGCTTTAAACTTTAAAAGGACGATTAAGGAGAAAGAGGACAGTGATGAAACTGATGCTGACAGTGTAAGAGAGGACGATATTTGGATAACGACCACGGTGGTAGTGGTCATTATGATGGAGATGAGCTTGAACACTGAGAGGCTTTGGAATATGGATGTGGTTATGAACATAATATTGAAAATAATGATGAGGATCACTTATGCAGTGATCAAAGAGGAAATCAGGCAGGGGTCGATCCTAAAGTAAATAGTCCTATGACCCTGAGCTCGACTCACATGTTAAGACTTAGCCTGCATATTAGCTTGAGGCAAGTTAACAACATGGGAGTCTACCTTTCTGTCTATTTCTGGTTGAAGAAGATTAAATTGGCGCCAGTGACATGGATGCTTCAGGTGTGTGTGTGTGGGTCATAGGTACCGCTTCTCAAGGCCAAGGGCAGAAATCCCATTTTGTGTATGTATGTATGTGTGTGTGTCCCTGTGTTCGGAGTTGATTGGTCACAGATCTGTCAGCCAACCCTCGTCTCCACGCCCTACAGCTTTCCACAACACACACTCATGCCCACACACATTCACATAATGCAAGGCCACCCCCTACATAGCAGCTGCTCCATATCCGTGTGCCAGCTCTTGTCCCTGGCATCGTTGGCGGTTGCCCCTGTACCATGGACAAGCAGGAGAATATCAACAGTGAGATCTGCCTCCAATGGGACTGTCCAATGCACACACTGTACGCACACACAGCGCTGGCCAACGCTGGTTGAGCTGTTCCCAATGTTTTTGAAGTGTGAAATTGAGCCCAGATGCTCAATAAAGCAGTGGGAATGAGGAGACGATGTGTGTGTGTGTTTGTGTGTTTGTGTGTGTGTGTTTGTAGAGCACAGATTCCCTGCCCAGGACTTTTCATGCCAGACTTGAAACAACTGTATCAGTCAGCCATGTTTTTATTGCGTTAATGTTTACTCAAAATCAATGTTAAATCACACCTCAGAACACATTTATCACAAGAGATGTGAACTAAAATGTTCGTGTGTGAGCTCAAAAACAACCCTCCTCTCCTCCCATGATCACTTACACTGTCTCTATCTCTCTCTCTCACACACACACACACACACACACACACACACACACATACACACATACGTATGTACAGTAAATGCAGTGCCTAATTTCCGATCTAGTAGTCCACCCTTAATTTTCCCTCTGATGTGGACCGGAGAGAGGTCACAGGCGCACAGAAGAAGTGTTTCCACAGGAAAATGAGCTCACGAGACGGGAGTGTGTACGTAAAGACGCTCTGACATCTTGTGAGTTTCCGCCTCTGCTAATCACCAGTTGGAACTGAGTCACAAAGGTTGCCTATCTCTGTCTGTGTATGCATGTGTGAGTGTTATCCACTTCCGTCTCTAATTTAATTTTAGAAGGAGCCAGGATGGTTTCCTTCACAAACCCACCTACACACACACACACAGACACACACACACACACATTGAGACATACTTGTCTAAGAGGTGTTAGTAGACCATAGATTTGGTGGATGTAACAAACTGCTTCTAGAGACCTATTATACTAATTTTCAGGTTTATACTTGTATTTTGGGCTTCTACTAGAACGTGTTTACATGTTTTAATGTTCAAAAAAATACTTTATTTTCCGTAACACTGTCACTGCTGGAACACCTGTATTCATCCTCTATCTGAAACTCTCCTTTTTAGCATCTGTATCTTTTAGCCACCCTCCAGTAAAAGCCCTGTCGCCTTTGAATGGTCAGTGTTTCCAGGTCTTCCATATCTCAGCATCTCTGCACTGGCATCGCAGCTCAGGGGAATGACTGTAATGGAGTAAAGCAACACTTTCTACCATTGAAAATCACCAGTAAAGGCTTCCAAACTCAACCAGACATGTTCCAGCCTGAATCCGATTGGAAATTGGAGAAAAATGAACAACAAGATTTTATGTTTCCCTGACGTTGGCATGTAGCTACATGTAGCAGTGTAGGCTACATAGTGTAAACACTTGGAACAGATGAACACATAAAGAAAGCCATCATGAAAAATTTTTGGAAACAGAGCAATCGGAACAGTCTGAACAGAGATTACTTTAACATACATTTACCTCATTGTTTAAAACTTTGGCCACATTTAATACAAACATTAGGACAGAAAATAAGGAAAAATGTTGTAGGTCTCTGTAAAGGAACACCCTATCTCATTCCACAGCACACCAGTAAGAACAGTGATATGGTTTGTTGTCAGCTATCACTGGTCTGAGTGGGCTCCTTATCCCCAACCAAAGTGTGGCCCCTTGTGATCACTTGTGTTCCACTAGCGGAGACAGAGACCATCCGGTCTTATCTGGCTGACCACTGCTCACTGAGATGCAGCTAAAGAGTGTCAGCACCAACATGAGGTATATTTCTCCAGTATAAAGGATGTAATTAACCTTTGGTGGGGACAGGCACCAAAAGCCTCTGTTATGATGTTAAAACAAAATAAGATAACTGTGACCTTAAAAATGTAGGTTTTATGGCAGACCACTGCGAATCTTTTAACAAACTGACAGGTGGTCAACTGTCCGCACATGTGTCATGAGACTGTGACGCAAGTCCAGCTTATATCAGCCAATGATGTAATCATGAGTCATTAAATAATCTTCAGTGATATATAGCCTGTCTCTAGGTGAGAAAACATCAACATCGAAATCTGAAAAACAAACTTGGGCTATTTTACTGAGATGCTCTGTATTACGCAACATTTGTCACAAAAGCTTTGTTGCTGCCAGCAGGCGGATGCGTACTTTAGCATCAAGCTAATCTGCCAGCAAAAAGTCAATCTACAAACACCTCTAAAGCTCACCATTAACACATTATCACACTGTTCTTTTAAACATAGAAAAGTCCCGTAATTGGAAACTGAGACAACTGAAATGAAAATACATACATACTTAAGTAGATAGTAATATATAATATGCTACTCCTAAACTGAAGTCCCTGTGTGCTAGTGGCCAAGTTCCCAGACCCCAACAATGGTGAGTTCTGTGTCCCACTGAAATCATGTGGGACACAGAACAAATGGCTGAGACGCGATGTGCAGGCTGTGACCAATGGACAGGAGTGGGATAAAAATCCACAGCTGACAGTTCACCAGCTGTGTAATGGACATTGAGATCACTGCTCCCTTGTGGAGCATCTATTCACTGCGAGGACAGTCCTGTCAATAGATAAATCTACATTTCCTGCTGTGTAGTTTTTTTTTATTATTGTGTTGAATTTCCAGTCAAAAAACACTCAGCTGTTAACCGCAGTTACACGTCAGAATTTTATATCGTGGCTCTTTAAGATGTGGATGAGTTTTGACCATGTGTTTAGAGTGTGTGCGTATTTTTGTCTTTGTATGTATATATGTTAATGTGTTTAACTTCACTGATTTGGGAAGCAGTGTACACAGATGCTTGCCTGTGTGCTTGGTTGTGTGTGTGTGTGTGTGTGTGTGTGTGTGTGTGTGTGTGTGTAAAGTATTGAGAGATATATTGA
>JAPZEB010000025.1:20662198-20682200 GCA_029783705.1 Chaetodon striatus | reverse complement strand
TGAGAGAGAGCGCAAGAGGAAGAGAGAGTATCAGTGTGTGTGCGTTTGTGTGTGTAAAGGAGGGAGAGATATATTGAAAAACAACTTTTTCATGACTTCATCATGGGGTGTGAGGCCGCCTTTAGTTTCACTGCCAACCATGGCACATATCCCATCCAGGGCACGGGCCAATCGTAAATGAGTAATCATCGTCGTGGAAACGTGCTGACAAATAGGCTGATGTAGTGGGAGCGACTGTGATTATGCTGAGGTCAAAACAATTAACTGCATCCGTCTGACAGTTCATTGTGCTCAGTCACACAACATTGTATGCATTGGGAATTTAGAATAAAAAATAGTCCATGCAATAATCTTTATCCATAATGTTACTTTGCGTAACTAAAACACTCCAATGTAGAAACAGATGTTAACCCTGGTGAGTGAAGCAAGCACAAAGCTGCAGCACATAACACAGTGCAAAACACTCTGACCATGGCCAAGTAAACTGTATCTTTATATTTTGTAATTCCATCTCTGCAGATTTGAGTATTACGCTGTGTGTTGCAATGGAGTTGGGTCGGTTTTATATACAGTATTATATCCCACATGTTGCTATTTAGCTCTATAGAAAAAAAGTGTCTCCCATTGCACCCAAGCTGTTAATACCGTATGCATGCATGTGATGCCAAAGACACCAGTGTTAGGCAACAGCAACAGTGATTGGACTTACACTTGGCTGAGACTCATTCAGCAGAGTGAGGCACTACTTTAATGTCACAGAAATGAGTTGGGACAGACAAAGCTACATGGATATCAAGTAGAGTGGAGTCATGCTGCCCGAGTGCATCAGCAGTTGGCATAAATGCATTTAAAAGTGACTGAACTGTGAGATATAAATGTGTGGCTTGAAACCCAGAGAGCTGTGCCAGTGTCATTTCAGTAGAATAATCGTTAAATAAATAACTTTAATGATGGAGTCACACAAATTAATTGCAGTTGGTCCCACTCAGTCCCACAGTGACGTCATAGATCCATAAGGCTTTGCCAATCTGTCGCTCTGTATTGTGTGAATCAATATATGAAGTGATTACCATATTCAGTACCCACTTGATGTCATCAGTGTAATGCTTGGTGTTTGGCAAATAAGTGTCACATCTCAAGTTGAGTTTGGTGTGGAGGTGGTGTTATGTGGGGCCATCATATGATTAAAAATAAATTAATGCCCTTGGGAATATGGTATAAAAGCACTCTGTAAATTTTAATGGCAACCTGCCAGTTACTGTAGATTGTGCAAAATCATATTTGAATGACAGTCTTGCGTAGCTTGACCTATCTCCACATGGCTGTGTCAGCACCAGAGAAAGGTCTGGAGCACACATTATCATTCTGCTATATTAGAAAAAATGCTTTGTTTGTATGTCTTCAAACCAATCACAATCATCTTGGGCCGCACCAAGCCCAGGATATAGCAACTGTGCCCTTGCAAAATAGGGTCAGGGTAACTTGTTTTGATGGAATATTCACGTAAGAGGAGGTGAGCACCGTCATTTAAATGGCTAATTCTCTGCAAAAGAATACATCACAAGAAAAAAGAAAAACAGACGTTTGTCAACTGTGTGGTTCAACTTTTAGTGGGTAAAAAGTAAAACATAATTTGATAATCAGTTCCCTAGAGATGAAGTCTGATTATGCTTTAGTTCTGAAGGAGCTCATTGGACCCATTAAAACCACAGATGATTTGCTAGCTGTTTGTGGCTCTTATTAAACATTATTACAATGGTATCACAGATATCACTTGTGTAAAGTCAGTGTCACCTGTGCACCAGGGCAAAAATGTGTATCGAATGAACTTTTGACTGGCTATGTCAGAAAAAGGATCAACACTGGGCATGAGTCCAGCGAGACGAAGTCTGTGCTTTTCAAGTTGTTTCATTAGTTGTAGATCATTGCAACATCACTGATAGAACAAAGCAGGCATTCTTTATTGCAGAATCCAAGTCTTTGTTAAATGTGCCACTCTCAGCGTGCTGGTTTTTAGCTCAGAGGTTGCTGCTGTTTCCCGTAGTAAAGGGGATTTTAAAAACATTGACACGAAGATAGTGAAAGTGAGGGAGAGTGGCAGATTTGCAGCCACACTCTACATCTGGTGAATCTGACTGTTGCAAAGATAAAATTTTGTGTCCAAAATGTGGTTTTTCAAGGGTGTATTCTCTCTGAGCATGAACATGAATATGCAAAGTTAATTTCATGGCAATGTGCACATCACATGTTGGTGTATTTTCTCTGTATAGTGAAAATTAGAGGGTGGTGATAGGTTGGGAATGGTCAAAGGGTTCACTGAAGATATCAGCATTCATCCTCTGGGGACCAGTGATGTGCACATGGAAATCTCATGGAAACCAGATTTCACGATACGTTGTCATGCACTAAGGTGTTGATCATAGGAACATTTTGACCTGGCAGTAGCGAGAAAAGAGAATATGATGACCACAAATAGCCACACCTCTTAAATCTGGATACTAGTTTTTGAAACATGTTTCTCTGAGAATTCCTCTTTACCTAAATGTCACCAAATTCATTCTCTCATGCAATAACTGTCTTACTCATTTATTTTTTCGTCTATGTCCTTTGTAGATGAAGTAAACATGATACCCACCAGACAGACAATAAACAAAGGTTATTGTTGTTGCTTTCTGCTTATACTCTGGCTTTTCTGTTCTTAAAGTTACCTTGGCAGCAGGGGAATTACATTGACTGGTGAGCGTTTGAATCCACTCTTGTTGTGGCATCACATGGGAGTCTTGGGGGTAACCACCCACAGACACACAAAAAATACACACGTCAGCAGTCGTCAGCAGCAGCATTGGGTAACTGTGTCACCTTGTGAGTCACTGTGACCGGGAACACCCACACAGCAGATTCTAGGGAGCCCTGGGAGTCTATGTCAGTGTGTGTCTGTGTGAGGGTGCTTGTGTGTGAGTGTGTATGAGTCTGTGGGGGGATTAAGGGGCTTGCCCAAACAGTTGAGCAATCCGATCTTCAGGGGGGGACTGGTGATAAAGAGAAGCTTGTTTCACTCTGTTTCTCTCTGACTTACTACTTTTACTAACTTTGTCTCTTTCCTCATCTTTTATCATCTTTCTCAGTGTAAAATCGATGCAGCTGACGGGGACTTTTTGCAGCAGCTGGAGGATTAGTCAGAATGTTGGGTTGATAGTTGCTGGTTTGTTTGTTTAGTTGTTGGTTTTGATTTTACGTGCTTCTGACTTTATCTGATCTGACATCTTTTGTACTGTACCACTTTGGTACACAGTGCATTGTGCAATCATATCATTGCTGGAGCCTTTAAGTGGCTCTAATGTTTTCCACTGCCTGAGAGACACCATACCAGTGTCACAGCTCTCCTGTAGCGTTACATGATGATTTAGACTGTTCCCTGTTATTTAACCAGAGTGAGCTTGATGTTAACATGCTGCCTGATGTAACTGACGATGTTAAACTGAGCATTACAGACTTTAATGACTTCAAATTTATTGTTGATTGTCTTATACAATATGAGAAATGATAGCATGCAAGATGTTAATACTGTGCTCATATGGATCAGATCATACAGAGTCTGCAGTATGTTTGTATTCAAGTCCATACTACAAACACTATTTTATGGCACTCCACTGTGTTACAGGCAGAGAGCCAAACACACTGAACACATTGACTTTATAAAGAAAGAAGTTAGTCTCTAAACCTTCTCTAAAAAGAGCATCTAGTACCAATTATCTTAGTAATTAATGAGTCAAATGTTTTACTATGTGACTGTGTTTCTGATTGACGGTGACAGCCCATCTGTTCGCCATCTTCAAGAGAGATTTGTCTGCCACATATTTCATTACACTGTCACTGTTTCAATGCTATTGTCAGTACTTTGGTATCCAGTGTCACCATGTGCTTTATTCATTAATCCATGACAACCATTTAACTCATCAGTCATCTTCCTTTCAATGTACGTGCTTCAAAGAGGTGTCAGCTGCAGAGACTGACCATGTACGTGTGTCCATGCTCCACACTGGTCAGTCTTTGCACAGAGTCTAAATATTTTTTCATGAAGCAACACTCGTGCGTTATGAAAAAGGAAACGTTAACCAAAACAATGTTGGCTTGTGGTTTCCTAAAACATATTGTCAGGAAACCACAAGCCAACACTGTTTGCTAAACCGTACACAGCAAGTAAATAAATGGAAACCACATCATTAAGAGACTGTAAGATTGCCAATTATTTCAACATATCTTTATGTTTTTTTCTTTCTTCTTCTTCGTTTTAATTGTTGGTTTTCACATTTGTTTCACTCAGTGTACTGTAGGATATTTTATCCATGTTCTAGTGTATATGTGGTTGAGAACATTCCTTTAGTACATGACACCTACACTCCACACATTCATAAATACATTCACACCAGCAGCTGTAGGTAACATTGTTTTGTTGTAAGGGAATAAACAAACTGTATCTGATGTTGTTTTTGGCTCTGATGCTGCTGTGCCATATCATCACAGCATCATGTAGCCGGGAGCAAATGTTACTGGCTTGAACTTTCTCATCATTACCATATCACTCCATCGGTGCCATCAGCAACTCTTAATAGATCACACATCCTTGGACAGGAAATACGTTTGGCTTTTCACAGTCTGCAGCGGGTAGGTTTCTTTTTCTGGGCACTAGCAGTGGTTTGGTTGCACTGCAACACGCAGTGCTTTGCAGAATTGGAGTGTGCAGTGTTTAGGCCCTCATAAAGAAAACAAAGTGTGTCCTTGTACATCTGGCTGTATGGCATTAGAGACTCAAAATCTTAAATGGCCTGAAAATGTTTTTCTCCTCACTATGAACAATGGGGTCCTACATGAGCACACCATTTTCTGCTAAAGTTATAACAGGCTATTTAACATTTGAGGTTTCTGTTTTTATTTCTTTCTGTCTTTTTATATACAAAAGGCTGCCTTAATTTTAAATTATGAGACAGAATAGCTTTGCTGCCGTTACATAAGATACTGGTATGGGAGGATTTAACAAGCTGGGAAAAAAAAGGGGTGGTAAAAACATCAAGTTTCTGTTTACATTTAGTGGTACTCTCCAAGATGCATTGTGTGTATCCTTGAGGTCTAACAAACATGGTAGTGAACATATTATTTTCCTTGTAAAAACATTTGCAGCACAGATTTCTCTTAAAAGTTTGAAAGTTTGCTTTGTTTACATCCATGTTTACTGGCTTGCAGCCTTCTCCACTGCCTTTGTTGATTTGAGTGTTTCTTGACATGTTACTGCCACCTGTAGATCAGTGGAGCAGTGTAAATACCGTTGGCGAGGTTAAGCTAACAAAACAGAGGCCCACTCATTAAAATGTGGCTTCATAGCATTAATACTGGTCAGAAACGCAGAAGGGAGCCTTTTATACACAATGAAAAAAGTAGTAATAGCTGAAAATGACACCACTCACCTGCTGGTTTTGTCCAGCAGTTCTTTCAGATTGAATGAACTTGTCAGTCAATTAAGAGTGCCACGCCTGGACTGTAAGAAGTTAGGTTCGAACAACATTTAATACCATCATGACTGTTTATCCTATGATGACAGTTCTTCATAGCATCTCCACAGAGTTCATAATTTGGTTCAAGATGTGATGAAGGAGCCAAACTTCAACTCCAGATGATCCCTATGTGTGGTACATACACCAGGACGCCCCGAGCATCCTCCATTTTATACTCCAGCATACAGTACTTTGTAACTCATGTTTGGTTTGTTTTTAAACAAACCTCTGACTCAAACTGGGGCCGTGAAAATCAATGCATCAGAAACATGTGGTGGGCTACAGCAAATAGAGGGCCACAATGGACAGACAAGGGACCCTCTGAAAGGAAATCAGATTTCATCAGTTAGTAAAAAGCCTCAACATCCTGTCTGTCTGATAAGCATGACAAGATTCAGTGCTGTCTGGTAATTCCTAGCAGAAATGTAGGTTAGGGTCTATAACAGTGCCCTATATAGTATAGAGTTATGTTTTTTCTACATTTTCAAAACAATTCAGAGGCTCCATGTGAAATGTTTGTTCTTATGTAATAATGTAATTTTTTCATGCGTTTCTGCAGCACTGTTTACCATCCACTTTTAATCTGTTTTCTGACCCCAGCTTCATCCTATTTCATGCTGAGGTGTAAAATGACTAAAGCATTTTCATCCTTATCTAACTCATCTTAATTCCTGACCACCATCCTCACAGATAATTCTCTAAAGATAAATGTAAGTGCGCACAGATGATGCATACTGTTAGATGTGGTTGAGTGGTATGGTATAGCAATAAGAGACTATGATGAATAGATTTTGTGGGAGGAAAGGCAATGTGAAATCCCTCAGGCAGACAGCATAAGAAGGCAGCATTAATGCTAAAGGCCATGTGGTAAACTCACTGAGGTGCTACAATGATGCTTTAAGAAAACAGCTTTAACTTTATTTTGTTGGACACCCAACAAAAAGGGAAAAATTAAAATATGCTCCATGTGCTTTCCACTTTAGCAGTTCATAGCCTAATCTATACTACAGATAATCTGAAACAGGGCACAGAGTAAAATTATGTTTTTTCACAACAGTTAGAATTTAGAAAGAATAGATTATGTCCAAAATGAAAAGGAAATAATTCGAAATTAATGTCCTGTTTTACCATATAAATTCCCCTCAAGTCAAGATTCACCAAAAGGCAGACGTTTAAGATATAATCTCACATTCTACTGCACACATAAACCCCTCTTCTTTTCTAAAAAGTAGCTTAAAGTGCTGCCAATGGCCTTTATCCCTCTAAAACATGCAAACAAACTTAAAATTGCGACTTTCTGAAGATGGAACTCATTATTCTGCCTCCTCACATCGTCATTGATCATTTTCATTGTTCACCATTTTAGTACATTACTAATAAAGACGGTTTATTAAAAACACAAGGAGTGGGCACATTAGAAAACATTAAATAAAACCCATTTGGACGAAATAATTTAATACCTCACAACAGTTTCTGTTGTATGTGGCTTAAAAGTTTTGTAGAATTTTTCCAGGAACCCCCTAAAAAGAGACTTTCTGCTAATTAGCCAGAATTTATATTTTGACTCTAAATGTTTTTTGTTGTTTCCTCCAAAACAAAAGTTTTTATTGGACCCCCCAAAGAGACTCCTTGGTTTTGTCGTTCCGCTGGTGATGCAGGCAGCAGGTCACAGGAGCTGGTGAGGACAAGAACTACAGGTCTGGGGACTCGGGACAGGATACAAGACTTTTACTGTAGATTTTTAAACCAATTCTATGTCCCAGTTGTACACAACAATGCTTCAGGGCTCAGCTTAATACGACAGATAAAATATTTGATTTTATCTATGTAAAAGTACAGATGGCCAGACTGTGGGGACTTGGTCAGATACAGTATGGTCATAAGACAGGCAAATTGAGGAGACGCGTTTGTTAGCTTTGTTAGTTTCAGAGATCACTTTTCACACATTGTTCTTATCTTGAGTTTAGTCAGAGTGAATTTACTATTCAAGATATCTTCTGAATGACGTCTGAATGAAAAGCTCGAGATGAAATTTCATCAAAAAATCCGATCTAAAGATCTAAAAAGAGGTGCAATGTGCTTTTTTCCTCTTGGTTGTAAACAAACTTCATGTGTAAGGTATCAAGTGTGAAAGGAAAATATGTAATGCGTGTGTCTGACAGAAATGAAATGACAGGATATACCCCAAGATCATAGCCAGATGTTTGACTTGACAATTCTAGGAAGGTGTGTGTCTGCATATGCACCCCAGTTCCCTGTGATCATATAAATAGTCATGATAGCAGTGGAATGTGGGCATACAGGTCAGTTGTTTTGTACTGTCAGTGTCTCTCACATCAACCATCACACCAAAGCATTACAAACATACATATTTATCATGTGAATGGAGGAAATCATACATATTCAAGTTCTCATGTTCGAGTTGTCAACATGCACATTCCTGCACTTTCAAATACAAACAAAACCACACAGTTTTCAATAGTTCATATTACCAGCTGACTTACAGATGATGGTAATATCACAGACAGACGGAGAGGCTGAATCACAGTGACAGATGTAAGGGTTTGTTTCCATATGTAAGGACTACTTCATTTACTGTGATGAGGAGGAGAGAGGTGACGACAGGGTGTAGTTTCTCCCCTTAGAGGGAGACAAGAGTGCAACAGTTACCACTGATCAATTAATAATAATTACAATAAATAAAGAAAGAAAGAAGTAAATAACAAAAGGAAACATGAGTGCCTACAGAGGTCAGTGAAGGTACGGGGAGGTCAGATGATTTAAAGGCTCCAGCACTGTAAGGATATGTGTTTGCAAATAGCAGCAGTGAGAAGACACATCTTTCAGGAAGCAGCATGAGGTGTGCAGTCTGTCTGAATATGTTTCTGAGTGTACACATACTCTGTCTGTCCTAAAATCCAAATGATAAACTGATGGTCCAGATGGAAGTGGTTCAGGAGAAGAAGCCAGAATGAGGCTGCACTGTGTTACAAGCTGATGGAAACAGAAGCAGGCCTTTCAAGGTGTTTATGAACAGAGTCAAAATGTAAAAACTGGAAACAGCAGGAAACTTGTCTGCACGATACTGTGCTACTGTGCGCATGTGGAAATAGGGACATTTCCAGCACTACCAGGACATAAAGTTTATTGTTACTGAAATACTTTCATGTCAACAAAGATTGCACCACACACCAACTGCATGAGGCACACTTGTAGTCCATGTGAATATGTGAAAAACAGCTTGTTGGTAATGTCAATTAATTGGTTGACTCATCACTTTGGTCTACAGTGGAATATGGAGACTACTATTGGCTGGATTGTTGTGGAATTCATGATCTCCAGAGGATGAATCCTACTGATTCTGATCTCCTGACTTTTCTTCTTGTGCCACCATGAAGTTGTGATTTTGAGTGAAATATCTCTATAACTATTGGATGGATTGCCATGACATTGGTAGAAACATTCATGTCACCCTCAGGAGGAATTGCTTTAGTGATTTCCAGACTTTTCCTCTAGCACCATGTCAAAATTTCAAAACTTCCAGGACTTCGGTCTATGGCCAAATACTTGCACATTGCACATTAATGACATTCCCACCAGCCTCAGTTGTACTGTGCCAAGATTGTATTAAGATGCCAACCTAATTAACATGTCATTGTGAGCATAGTAGCATGCTACCAGTGGCAAAATGAGCACGGTACAGTTAATTTGTTTGATCTTTTCACTGATAAGTGCCATATCATAGGCAGCTGGACTTTCTTGAGTTTCTTAAAGATGTTTCACCTCTCATCCAAGAGGCTTCTTCAGTTCATCTTTAAGAAACTCAAGCAAGTCTAGTTGCTCACGATATGGCACTTAAGATTACCATGACCTGGATGACTGAGAATCTTCACCAACCTGGGTTGGTATTACAGGCTCACAGAGCTGGTAACTGGGCTGCTTCCTCTATCCTCTTGTGCTCCTGCAGCATGCCTTATAATAGACAGTCATTTAAAAACCAAATCTTCTTGTAAATCATGTTTGCAAAAAATACACAGTACCTGAAACATCTACAGAGGTCATTTAAGAACCCCAGGCTTAACCTTTAAATACATGAGTGTTTTTTCAGACATTCCTACATACCTTTGGTGATTAGCAACCCAGCGCCAATATAATGCAGATTAAGCTGTATGTCAAAATCATCTTGTTTCTCAGAATATGTTATTAAAAATAACAAACAAAAATATTTTGGAAGTTTTGATGTCATTTACTGATGCTAGAAAATGTTTTTGTCTTTTCAAAACTCATTAACAGATTTAAGCATAGCCTTTTATATTTCATGTAAATACTGTACTGTCTTGCACATAGCTTACTGTAACTTTTAACGTACCGGTATCTACCAAACCTAAATAAGTCAGCACAATAGCCACAAGTTGTTGCAACATGGTTTGTGCACTGTAAGTACAGCTGTAAGTACAACTCCACTGTTTTACAGTTGAGTGTGGATGCACATATAAGATGTCTCCAGCATAATGTGGGACTTCTTTAGCTTCAGCAGTTCTGTTACTCGATAAACCAAAGACTTTTAGGGAATCCCTGAGCCTTTGGAAATCCTCACACCTCTTTCCCCTCTCAGCCACAGCCATAGCAGGTGAAGGCCGAGCTTTTCCTGGAAAGTGTGGCGCTTGCGAGATCATCTGGCTTCCTGAATTGGATAATTGGCCAGGAAAAGCTCTTGTGTGTCTGTAGCAGTAAGGTTAAGACAGTTGAGGTAACTATACTCGTTCCATCGTCAGTCCCAACTTCTCTTGGGACTGCTCCGTGACCAGTCTCACACTAATGCTTATGCTCCAGTTGTTTTTAAATGATTGTCCTTGTTTTTAAATGATCTGATTCATAAATGGCACAAAACTATCCATCACTGTCATTAGCCTTCTCTTTATATCTAGAGATACAAAACCCTTCAATATTAAAGTCAGTGCTGCTCTGCACTAAACCCGACATCCAGGTGCTCCACCATAATGTAACTGAAACAGTTACAACAAACTTTTTCATCATTATGTCTATTTACTCGAGACAGCAACACCATCATGAGGCCAACAAGAAAACACAGTACCACCACTTACATCCAGTATTCCATGAACAAAAACTGTAACTCTTATATACCTCAAGTCTTTAGCGACCATTTAAACATTTTAGAGAAAATCAATTTTAAAAAAACAATGCTTTGTATAGTTTTTGACATTTTGATACCAGAACATTGTTTAAGACAAATACTTGTAGTTTGAGAAATACCTGGAAGTTGAGTGCTTAGGAAAATGAACTTAATAAATTAGACAGGGTATAAAATAGTTACAGTTGCTAAAGACCAGAGCCATGCATTTAAAGAATAATGAAAATACCTTTCCATTGAAAAGACCAATAACTTCCATGTAATGTCTGATGTTAGCCAGCCTGGTGAAGACATTGAATGATTGGCTGGTAGTTCTTAACGTTATTGTCATTAGTGATTGATCAGTCCTGGGTCATTTAGACAACTAAGATAAACAACTAAAAATTGCTACACTCATGGGAAGCTATATTAATATTCCTCCTGAATGACGTTTCTTCTCTGCCACCCTACCATTCTGTCTCTTTAAATGCAGCTCTTACTTTCTCCCTGTTTATATGTTCTCCCTCTACACCCATCTGTTCTTCTCTCTTTACTCTTCCTTGCTCTGATTCTGTTTATTAGACTCTTTCTCTGTTTCCTCTATTTGTTCATTAGTTAAAGCTTCTTGATTTATGGTGGGTGTCACTAGCAACGATATCCTCACATCTGGACCTCTGCAGGACCTCTGTGTGCACACACATAAACATGAAACACTTTGGAAGTGCGCACAAAACACAGAGCCTACAAGTTCACAAGTGCACAGCTGAATGCACAAACACAGCAATAAAAGCATACAGATACACTGATTTACTTTACACACACACACACACTCGCACACACAAATCACAACCTTTCCAACATACAGTGCGCACATCTCCATTTATTGCCATGACAATGATCAAAAACATTCCCACCCTTTCTTCTCCGTAAAACCCCTGAAGTCAATCACACACACGCAACACACACATGAGTCGTGTGGAGTCATGAAACAGACCACAGTGTACAGATCCAAAACCTTGAACAGCAAAAACATGCTGTAGGTGTTGCCACACATTGCCCAGGTCACTGGACAGTCATGATGAATTACCGGGTTTTTGTTTGTTGTTTTTTTTCTGGTGTTTATACAGGATGTTAGTCACTGTCCTGTTGCTTACTGTAATGTGTATAATTAAAAATTTAACCCTCTACTGAATGCTTGGAAAATTCCTAGCGCTGATTTAAACTGTACAGTATATGTGTGTGTGATTTCTAGGAAATAGGCCAAAACATTATGGTCTCAAGGCACCTCGCGATTCAATTCTGATTCAGAGGGCTATGACATGATTATAAAATGATTATTGATGCATCTCGATGTGGCAACATTTTCGATTTCTTTTAAAGCATAACTTATTTGTAATTATCCATAAAGAAATAAATTGATGAATTTACTTGCATGCAGTGTGGCTCTTGTCCAGGTCCTTTTTTCCTTCAACTTCACAGAAGCCAAAATGCTTCATACCTTAGCTTTTAAACAAGAGGGTGGCAGTCAGAAAGTATCCACCTGCAGTTGCTCTCGCTAACCTAGTATGATATATTTATACCCGCATAGTGTCCAGTGCTGGCATACAGTAATATTTCACTGGAAATAGTATTATGCAGCTTACGTACAGTTGGTTTCATACTAAGGTTTCAGACAGACTACAAATTCTCACATAGGCTACTGTTTTAGCAAATTTAATGTGTGTCAAACCATCACTGATTCTTTATTACACCGAGATAATATATGAAACACAACAAGCAATTCCCATAAATGGGCCACAGCCTTTTTTATTTTAAAAAGTTAACTGCATTACATTAATTCGAAAGTACCTTACTGTCTTCTGCCTGTATGACAATAACAAAATAAGGGGGAGGCAGCATGCTCTGCTGTGTTGCTATGAATGTTTTGTCTCCAGCAGTGGAAAGCAGCCTCTCTGCTGTACTGTGAACTCGGGGAAAAGGTAAGACACTTAGGAAACCAGGCACAGGGTTTTTGAATCAAAACAGACTGTGCATAGAGTTTATTTCTTCACCCCAAAATCACTTTTAGTTATTTAATGCTGCGGTGTGTTTTTCAGCCGGTCTCATTTTGTTAATGTTACTGCTGAACGCTACTCTGCTCCGTTAAGTTTGATGGCGTAGGAAGTCTTCATAATATACTTCACATTCGCCTCACAAATGTAATTAGTTGGACTATAGATTAAGATATGCTTGTAACCTGTGTCTTTTGTTAAATTACTAACTAATACTAATTTGAGTGTGTACAAGCTGTAGACTGTCTGGTTGCTGTGCTGTCTTTGCAGTTGAGTTCAGTCCCTTTCGTTCTGTCAGGTTATTAACTAACACTGACATTTAGATGATCGATTACTGACATTTCTAAATCAATACTGAATCATACACATCCACATCATGATACATCCAGGAATCTTTTTTTACCCCACCCCTCGTTTTATGTGGGAAAACCATGTTGAACAAAATATTAATCAAAGCAGAGGAAAATGTCTCTGGAGGGGACTTTAACTTCATGATGGCACTTATTCAATATTTAAAGATGGATGAACAGTTGTTGTCTTTGGGTTTGTATAGAAAAGTCAAGAGTTGTTTTGATTAAGTCAGCTCAGAAGTCAACAGATTTGTGACTTGACTCCAAGTCATGTGAGTCCACACCTCTGCTTTATGGTATTGAGTAAGAGCATCCTAATGGCCAAGACAGGGCAAAACATCCACATAATTACAGGAGTGCTCTAGCCTTTATGCTTCCTTCTTTTATCAGCTTTTCTTGGTAATATTTCCATGTACAGGTTGAGATGAAATGCACCTGCCCACATCTAATTTTGACAGTAAGGTCGTGTGAAGGTGTCACCTTGTCAGTGCCAAAACATCAGCTCAACTCAGTTCAGCTTGTAGTAGGTGTTTAAAACACTGCTGACACCAGAGCAACCCTCCGTCATCCATTAACGCCTCTTTATCTCTTTTCTCTCTCCCTGTGTCTCCCCTCATTTTCTGTGTTTTCCTGATGGCTTGGACTCAGCGCTGCCATAACAAACACATGGTTGCCAGGGTTACCTTTTCTCAAAGTCCCAGGAAAACACGCCAGAGCATCACTTCTGAGAATGACCACTCTAAATCCCTGGGCTACAAGTCTTGCTTAATACTATATGATTCTTAATAATTATTTTAAAAAACCTTATTTTTTAAATTTTATTGTACTCTATTTCAGTTTGGTGGGGCAGAAGATTAAAAGAGTATTGGTTTTGTTATGTTGATCGCCTGACAAGTGTCACAAAAGCCTAATGTTTTTGATTTTTTTTTGTTATGTCAAGCCGTCTCCGTATGATTTTCCCAGATGAGCTCACCTACTTTCTGCTCCTTGACACCACCTGACCACGGCTGATGTCTGGTAAACGTAACATATGTCAAGTGTACAAGGGCTGTCAGTGTGTGTGAGGGTATTCTGGTGTGTCTCGGGGGGTAGTAAAAGATAGCAGCAGGGTTTAGGGCAATGAAAATTTAATTTACAATACATTCCTCACAAAATTTCTTGATTTATCCACGCACGAGTGCTTGATGCCTCTTGGCTTGAATGTAACAGTGAACGTGCTGCATGTGTGTGATCATGCTGTGGGGAGTCTACTGAGCTGAGGGACTGAGGTGTGGCAGGGTTAAGAGGTTAAAGGTGGTCTCATATTCTGGAGTCACTGGTTCTTCCCTGGAGATGAGAAAAACAAGTGCAGCCTTGGCCAGCTATGGCAAGATTCCCATCATGCATCGACTCGCAATGACGCCTCAGACTGCAGGAGCTTAATATGAGTCTACAGTGTTATTTCCACAGTATTACTATGTTTCGACAACACTGAACTGCAGCTACTGTATGTGGCAGAAACATTCTTAGTTAGCAGGCCCTTTAAGCAAAAAACGACAGAAAACTAAAATAGACTGAATACAAATAGAAACGTTGAGATCCCCTTGCCTCTTTTGAAGTTAGGAGTTCCCACAGATTCATTCGTCAAGATGACAAAACAGACTGGAATAACAGAAACAATGTAGCCTCACATTTTCACTGTCACTCCATTCCATGTATTCTCAGGATCCCCTCAAGCCTAATTTGGTCATTAGAAGAAAACTCACCTCCTCACATGCTGTTGGATATTACTGTCTGCTGGTGTTTTTGAGTGGTTTACATAACCTTGTGTCAAATTCCTCCTACTGATTACAGCATTACGTAGCAGCACTTCAGCTCTCTGTTTTTATGCGGTGAAGGTTAACTTCTCATGCCTCAAGTGTCAGCACATGTGCATGTGTGTATGGCTGTGGAAGTGCTGGTACTTACTCTTTGTTATGTGGGTAGTGTCATGGCAGAGTAAATAATATTACAGGTCCATGTTTCATGCAGTGCACATATAGAAACACTTGAGGTGTGTTCGGGTCAATTTGGTAAAGTCTTTTGAAGTTTGAGTCCTTGAACTATCACTGTGGTTTCAAAACTGGCATTATGGTGGTTGGAAAATGATGTTTTTAGCTTGTGTTTCTACACAGTACAAAGGGAAGTAGCCGGATTTTACCACATCAAAGCCACAACATCAACATGGGTAAGATAAGCATTTAAGCAATGACATATGGACTACGGTATTAACGTCCTTATTATCTAGTCATCACCAATGTTATTTTTTTGTCACTTTTGGAGCTAATGGCAGACACTTATTTACATTTCATTTATTCATTTTGTTCAAAGTGACATACAAAAAAGGTACAATCCAGGCCACAGTAGATCAAAGAAAAGCCATGGAGAATAAAGAGAGAGAAAGGTATATCAGGTGACTAAGTCCTCACAGGGAGGGAGGCCTTCCAGTGTTTCTTGAAGACAGGAAACGATTCTGCAGACCAAACTGAGTTAGGTAACTTCCAACAATGAGGCACCACAAAGGAAGAGTTTAGAATGAGGTTTCCTATCTTGCACGGACTGTAGGATTTGCCGATGTGCATTGGCTGGTGTAAATAATAAGATTTATATTGTAGATGTTGTTCTAATGGTCATACAGGCAAGAATTAGTGAGTTGACCTTAATGCGAACAGCATCATGAAAGGAGGAGTGACAAGCTGTTGTTGGCAGAAAGGATAGATCTGGGTATCATCAGCATTAAATAAAAAAAGAACATGTGAGCAGATAATTGGACTGAGTGGTGGTTTATATTAACAGAACAGGTCCAAGCATAGATCCTTGTGGTACACCACAGTGGACAGAAAGTGATACTTGAACTCTTTTCATTGTCATGCTACTCTGATGGATTGCCCTGTGATGGAAGACTCGAACCAAAGTAGCACTTTTCCCAAGATGCCTAGTTCGGATAGGGCTGACAGGAGGTTCATCATGTCAAAGGTTGCTGTTCAGCAAGATGAGAACTGATAACTGGGCATCAGTTCTTACTGACTGTGTTACAGAATTTGTAGCAATTCTTAAAAGTACTAGTAAAAGTGTTGTCTAGATGAGCTAATGCTGTTAACTAAGTAAGGGATAATTTACAGGCAAATCAGTCGGTTGGGGCCCTGCATTACCCTGTTCGGATTCATTTCCAAAAAGTGATCCATTCATTGCATACTACCTCGCTTACTACATGGCTAATTACTAAGGAAATCAATAATTTGACATGAAATATTGATTTAAAGATGATTTTATCGCTACCTCTAAGAGTCTGTGATCAGAACTGCATCCATAGCAGTGGTCTGTTATTCATATCAACGGTCTGCTCTTTTCAAATAACTGACCATACAATGCTGATTAGAATCCAATATTCATCAAAGCCGCACAATAATCAGCCATAACCTGTAATTCATTGTCACAGATTCAGTGGGACCTTTGAATATGAGAACTGAGAGGGTGAGAAAACATGTAGTTTGTAGTCCCCACCCATGTTTTCCCAAGAGTTCCTTCTTGGGACCCCTCTGTCTGAGGCTAACCAGGTTCAGAAACACACACACATAAACACACACACAGCCTTTCTCAGATGCAAACACATACACACTCACACATACGAGCACCAGTGTGCTAATGCATATCTCCAAGTTGACATACGGACATTTGGCCCTCTCGAGGATACTGTGAAAGCGCACATGCAACCTCTCTTAAGCCAGTGGAAATGATGTAAGTTAAAGCATACAAATAATGCACACACCAAATCCCGTCTCTGGTCAAACCTATAAAACGTGATATGGCCTTTAACACACTCAGCTGAAGCCGTGTTAAACGTAGACGTAAAAGCTGTGTTTCCATTGGGGCTTAAATAAAGATTTTACTGCAGTCGTGGAGCAGTTTGAATTATTAACCTATTTCAACACCCAGGGTAACACTATTAGCAGCTCAAGTCTCATCAAAGACCGGCTCTGTCAGTTGTAGTGTTACTCACAGAAATCAGAACACAAACTAAATTACAGCCAATTGTTGATGAGCGTTCGATAAACACAAAGTTGTTTTTTCTTAATCCAGACTTTGACATGACAGTATAATGGTTGCAAGGAGGGCAGTGGAAACTGAACTTGTGTGGTGTTAGGAGAAGGTTGACATCAGGTCCTGTATGTAATGGCTTTTGCTTCAAACATATCCTGGAAAGGCTGGTGAGCTCATGGAAAACCTTGATCTTTTACAAAGAGTCTGCAGATCCCAGCTGGTTTTCTGGCTTCCCTTTAATGGCTGAATCACAGGATGGCAACAAACTACTGAAATGCTTTTGGGGGCAGCAGTAGCCAGATGATTAGTAGAAGAGACATTTACGTGGAATGTAGCCGGCTTAAATTCCAGGAAGGGCTGGAAAAGTGAGTGTGGTGGACGCGACTTAGCACGAGGTCCTTTCTTCTCCCCTAACAGCTCCTGCCAGGGTGCCCATCAGCAAGGCACGGAACAATTGTTCATCCCCAAACAGATCAATGCTTCATTGATTTGCATGTGTTAACACTTATTTTTCACACAGTGAAATATATTCTAGTTTCCAAGCAAATCTAAATAAATATCAAGTTTTATTTCACTGTCATATCTTGCCTAAAGTCAGATTTTTAAAAAAAAATCACAGTTTATTGTTCAGTGTCCTTGGGTTTTTTGGATTGTGGATGTCCAGTCAGTGTTGATGGTAAATGTAATCATTTAAAGCACTTAATTTCACAGTGCATGATTTATTGACCAAGAAAGCTGAGTTGTCCTCCTCGCGGAGCCATGCAGCAGTGCCTACATATACCAGGATGCATTGCGCGCAAGCTTCTGAAATAAAGCTACTACCTTGCTGGCCAAAATACAGCATTAGGTGACAAAAATGTTCACTTAGTGGTCATCCTCTTGGCCCTACTGGTCCTTGTTGTCTTTTCTATTTTATCGTAACACAGAGACTCACGCGGAGGCTTTCTCTGGGTTGGCATTGGTGACGGCATCCATCACAAACTGCCCATGCTGAAATTTGTCATGGAAGTGATTCAGTTTATGTTGGAATTGCAGGGCAATTTGAGCAAAGGCACGACCAGTCGGTATCAGCTCTCTGCAGCTCAGGTTCTGGAGGGTCCCCACCGGCCATTTCCTCTTGCTTGGCTCATGAAGCTGCACCCTCGGTCTCTCCACACTGCATTTTTTTCAGCCATTTGGTCTGGTTTGAATAAATATAAGGCAGGTGAAATCCAGCCTGTAGTTATTCCTGCTTCCAACTTTGTCAGTGTCTTGTCAAATTACTGTGCTGGATGCAAGAAGACCAAAGGATTTTACAGCTGCAATCTCAGCTTTCTCTGTCAACATGGCACACACTGAGGAATTTATTACTTCAATCGACAGCATTTACCATCAACGCTGACTGGACATCCACTTTAAAGGTGGTAAATTTTCACTTTAAAGGTGCATTTCTTTTTCTTCAGAACCAGTGCAAACTGTGAGGACAACACTGCTATAAAATTATGTTATAAAGTGGATATGTTGAACATGTTAGCAAACATTTGGCTGTTCACGTACCCACCAGACATGGAGTAATATTGGCACTAACATTCTTTCTAAGTCGCTTTTCTGGCCACCACGCAGATTTAAATCTAACGCTCTTTTTTACTCTTTTAGCTTTGTTTTGGTCTGAACCAACTCTTGAGGGGAATATCTGACTCTTTAACAAGCCAGCCATGAGAGTGAATCAGAACAATACATTTTTGGGCCAAAAAAACAAAACGATAAGCTAAAAGATGTTAAAGTGCTCTGTAGAGCTGAGAACTGCAGAGCTGGGTGACAGCTGTTGGTTTGTATATACAAGTGACACCTTTCATTTATTTGTGCAGCTTTAACTTAGATAAGAAAACACAGAGGCTTTAATATTATTCTTCAGAGCTTTCAGGAAGCACTTGTGATAAGCTTATAATCACTGCTTCATCAATTCACACTTGAAGTCAAAAGGCCTATTGTTTGGTATCAGTATCAGACATGATGAATTTTCATTTCATAAACTCTTTAGAGAAGCTATTGTAAATATTAGTGTCAAAAAGAGATAAATTGTCTGTTGTATCTCTTCTTGGAAAGATCCTTTGCTTATAAGTTCAAAAAGGTAAATCCAAAGTATTTATTAGCTCTTCTTTAGATTTATATATAAGGAGGTCCGCTGTTTTTGAACTCAGACAAATGGAGGAGAAGTGTTTACCAAGTTCTTATCATTTATCATTAGAGCTTTCAAGTGTGTTTTGGTAGTTTTGGAGACAAATTGAAGGGAGTGTTTACTGCTCGGCACAATTTGGGGCTCTGACCTACTGACCCACAGAAGAGCATATGAGAGGAGGAGGAGGAGAAGAGTGATAAGGAAAGATTAAATGAGATATGAAAAGGTGTTGTCAGGCAAAGCTGACTGCCATTTTAAACAATGAGTCCATTATAACTGATAATCTGTTGCTACACAATTACTTGCATTGATTTAAAAGTACAGGAGCAATAAGAAGGTTTTTACTCCCATTTTTCTGCTGGCTTCTTAGGGTGTTAGTGGGATATCTAAAACCCGTGTTAAAACATTTTTGAAATATGGAATCTAAGTGTTTCATAGAAGTGTGGATCCATGTGCAAATGCAGTGTTAACTAAGTATGTTATTAGAGGAATAGTGCAACATTTTAGAAAATATGCTTATTATTTAAACAAACATGATATAACGTCTTAATAAGTGAGCTTTAAAAATGTTGGCAGGTTGTGGCAGGGTGATTTTGCTACATTTAGAATAAGCTAGACCTACTGTTTTCCTTTGTTTCCTATCATTTTGCTAAGCTAAGCTAACCAGTTTCTGAGAACATACATAAATGTGAGTGGTATCTTCT
>JAPZEB010000025.1:20596281-20616464 GCA_029783705.1 Chaetodon striatus | reverse complement strand
ATCTGACTGATCGATCTCAATGTTAAGAAGCAGAAAAATAACTTAATTAAAGCCTGAATTCTTTTAAATCTGCAACATGTTAGTCTGGGGGTTTAAACTCGTGTCCTCTCACAGAGTTGGTGATTAAAACTAAACTTCCATCTCTGTTAGAGAAAACTGATCTGAGTCCAGACGGTTTACTTACAGCTCAGCTACACTCACAGATAACTGAGCCTCCTACCTGCCTGTCAACCAGCATCAAACTATAAACCTTCACGAGATCACGCCTGAGTATTAACTACTGAATTACAGCTCACAACTTGCATCAACGGCTGACGCTGTTCCGGTGAGGGTGTTTTTGTTGGCTAGCGAAACATCCTGGCGCAGACTATTTACTGGAGTCCACCACTGTCATTTTCATCACATATCGTCTCGTCAACAAAAATGAAACATAGATTTCGTCTTAGGTATTATTCTTAAGATCTATTTTTAGCTTGCTATCTTCTCGTTTTCATCATGGAAAAAAAGGTAGTTGACAAAAAAATTTCGTCATGGTTTTCAACAACAAAATTAACAGTGCTTTGATGACTTTATCGCTATTTATATTACGCCAGTTGCTCTCAGCATCAACTATTGCCACAGATGGATTTACAGTGGAGTTAGTTGACAGCCCTTTGAGTCTCACAAAGATGCCAAAGTCTGCCCTTGGTGCCAATATCACACGCCAAAGCAGTGATATTTGACACCCTGTGAGTGAGAATGAGCTGGGTATCCTCCACACTGTGAGTGCCACATAGTTTAAAGATGACCAGTAACACCTGAAAGCAAAAAGAGGATTTAAAAGAGAAGCTGCCAGGAATCCCGTTTCACACTTTGTGTGACCTGTTTTCTCTCTCATCCTTCTTATTTCTGTCTCTGCTTGTCCTCCTGTGCCTGTTTCATTTTCTTTACATCTCAACTCCTTGTCTTTATATCTACCTCTTCTTTTTCCTCTCCTCTCCTCTTCACCTCCTTCTACCTACCTTCCTGACTTCACCCTATTTGTTTCACCTCCACTATCTCTCTTTCTATATCTCTCTCTCTTCTTTTTCTCTCTCTCTCCCTGTTACTCAAAGCCATATGGTGTGATTGTAACCATGTGTGTGTTTGATGATTACAGTGGCAGCTCTGTCAGGCTCTGAGAAACTTAACTATAACACATAGAGGTGGCACCGACAGACACACACACATTCACATACTTGCATCATGCCAGCGATGACTCAAGACAAAAGATGCACATTTCAAACACAAGGCGGAGGCATTTCCAGAGAATCTCCTCCCAGTTTGTCATTGTGGTGAATATTTTCATATCATGTTTTTTGTGAAGTGACAATAACCTAAACCACAAGGCTAAGCATTTCACAGAAATGAAAATGGGGTGATGAATCGTCTGGTAAATTGCTCTCTTCCTCTTCTGGTGTGCCTTGGGAAAAAAATAATCGTGCCAAGCTCTGTGCATTGTGCTGCTGCTTTGCTCAATTAGAAAGAATGCTGTTTTTGTCTTGCAAAACAAAAGAATTACGTAGATTTGAAATCAAAGAAAGCTGAGTTAAACAAGGACAGAGGTAGGAGCGGAGAGAGTGAGAGAGGAGGAGAGCAGTGATCTGGTTTCCTTTTTGTAATGACTTGTATGATTTTCAGGCTACACAACACACTCTTCTTCATCAAGTTAATAAAAGAAGATGGGGTGCTTAAAAACACTGTGTGATAGTGTATTGTATATTCTCACATTGTGTGAAATCACTGTGTGCAAGCCAAGGAAATGATCTGAGGTATGCTGCTCCTTTGAGCAGTGTACAGTATAGCGATGAGCCAAAGAGTTCAGATTCAAGCTTCTCACCTGAGCCAACAAGACAATATTCAGTATTGTTTAAAAGGCACAACTCCATTGTAAATAGCTTAACACAAGGCTTGGTCCTTCTCTGTGAAACTAGCCGTCAGCGATTCTGTGTATTTCCTAAATCTACCAGCACAGTGAACTTAATTGACCTTGAGCATCTCTGGACTCAATTATTTTAAGCGCTCCTCTCCTGTGACTGAGAGAGGGTCTGTGCAGTAGTCTTTTCCAGAAAATGTCCTCTGCTGTACTTTTCTACTCTTCATTGTGTTTGGTGTCTAGCTCTTAGAGACTTCAGCATGATGCTTTGCCAGAACACATTGTGGGAGCACAGCTGTGGCAGGATGGTCTCTTTAGCCACTAGGTCATCCCTTCCTTCTCCTCGTGCTCTCGTGACATGAACAGTACGGAAATAGAAAAGTCACAATCATTTGTGTCTCTCCTCCTCTTCTTTTGCTGTAACAGCTGTGTCATGGTTAAACCTGAATGTGGGAATGGAAGTCGGTTTGAGGTTACAGTGGTGATAACAGGATTTATAAAAAAAAAAAAAAAAAAAACATCCACTGGGTGAGCTGTCTGTGAACGCATCGTTACCAAATAGCTTTCTTGACTATGTTCCAACTGTCTTCTGTCTGAAGTGGCCAAAGCTGCTCGCAGGGGAAGTACATGCACAACCTGCAGACACACACACACATTAGCACATTCACAAATAAACATTAACTCACCACAAGTTATTACAACTACAGCATCTCCATTACAAAGTGTAACCTCAACAATGAAATACGGCAACAGTAAAACTCTCAGGCTTTTTATTGTTAATATAGAAAAGCCATCTGGTCAACTGACTGTTTGCTAAGCCCCACCCCCCTTAGTTACTGTTGCTACACCTGTCAAGCTTTGCTGTCCAGCACTACACCAACCTCAGCACCTATTATCCATCAGTCTGTGCCTCGGGGGGCAACAGCCAGTATTTCAGTTCTTCCCATGTGGCCAGCAGATATCACGATATCCAGATAACAGATATATGGGCCAAGACTTCCTCTTCTGTGTGTTGGTCATGGTTTGTTGGTCAACTTGAGATGCTATATACACAGAGTCATGACTCTCTATAAACAGATATCTGCATATGATGCAAATGAATTTATAAAAAGGCTAATAAAAAGCGAAATTGTCATCAGATGATAGCAGGTGGGTTCTTGGATTACATTTCGACCAATGCTTTCTGCCTCATTTGCTTTCTGTACAGATTCTTTACTGGTTTGTTTACCTGCTTACCTTGTTTATGTAGAGAGCGTGTCCGTGTTCCCTGAGACCTATATTCCCTCAAATCAGTACCTCTGATTACCAATGAGGTAATGTTTTCACAACTGTAATAACATGAAAAACCATAACCCCTAACCCTAACCCAGTTATGGAGGGGTTAGCTCTGATGCTGAGGGAACATACAACCTAATTTTTGATGGAAAAAAAGCTCATGTCTGGGGTGGACACAGTGCTGACCCCCCCTGTGTGCAGCCAGAGCCTCCTCAAATGTGAATGATCAATACCCCTCACACTACAAACCAGAATGCTTCTGATACCAAAATCTTGTCCTGTTGCAGAGATTTCACATTCATGTGCAAATATGAGTTTATAGAGATTAGCTCAACACTGCAGTTTACAGTGAGTGGGCAGTTTTTTACACAAATTTCATAATATATTTTAAAACTATGGGTCTTTGATTTCAGACAGACAGACCTGTCATTTTTACCTTGTTACTGCTTCCATTTTTTTTTCAAATGTAGCTAGCTAAGCGCTAACATGAGCTCTTTGGGTTGTCTCAAGTTCTCAAGTATGCAGTTGTTATCTACATACAGCATGCTAACTCTGCACCATCTTGCAATGCAATAAAGACTGAGGCTAAAGAAAAAAATTCAGCAGTCTTTATGTGTTGCAGAGTAGAGCTAGATAGCTCTATTGTAAAAGTTATATGGAAAGTTAACAATTTACATTTAGATGCTCACTACTGAAAAAAATGTTTAGATAAGAAAACCCCGATGAAAAATAGCCTTTCAGCTAACTCATGTGCATTTACATTTGTTTGAATGTTGATTAAATGACATTGTCCTTTTTTAGATAAAAAATAATAGTAATTCAAAGTAAACACAAAGGGTAGATTTATGCTTTATTGTTAGCATTTTTAGACAATTTGAGTACAACTGATGAGCCTTGAAAACAGAACTCTGATAAACTATAATTCAGTCAAAAGCAAAAGAGAGATCCATCGCTCAAAACTTTGTTAAACATGTGGGACTGACCCTCAGATACTGTAGGCTGTGCCAGTATTGAAGATCAGTTCCTTTTCCTTGTTAGTAACAGTAGGTTTTGGTTTTGGAAAGGAGAAAATAAATCATGACCATCCACACTCTTTGTGTACTCAGTATCACCATAGTGGTGCTCCATGCACTCCACATTAGCATGTTGAGAAATCCAAAGCTTGATAGAACTGCTGTGCTGAGTTACAGTTGCTTAACATTTGCGTCAGTGGCAATCAGCAGTGTCTTAAAAAAAATCACATCACGGACAAACAAATAAAACAACAAATGAACAGAAGGAAAGATCTCCGCTGATGTCATCCTGTGGACAAATAAAATAACGAGGAGAGCAGGAGAGAGGAGATGTTATCCAAGTCTGGTATTCCCTGCGTGTGTTCACATGCACGGCATCTATTACAGGCCAAGACAACTTCCGTCTGACCACACACTGACACTTGAACTCCTAATGAACTATTGAGACAGTCTTCTCTAATGTAATCTATCGTCTTAATTCGACTTCGCTCGATCTCTCTCTTTGTCTCCCCCGCTTCACTTCCAGCCTTTATTATCAAAGTTGTCAACTTTCCAGTACCTTCAGTAATTTTAACCCTGTCATGTAAATAAGTAGTAAGTCAAAATGACCGCACAGTCTTTTTTTTTACCAAAGCAAATGTAAAGGTTGAAGACTCTGTTGTAAAGATATACTGTAAATGATATGAATCTTAGTGACAGCAGTTCAAATATGTTTCAAGATGGTATAAATATGAGCAAAGTGTTTATTAGATGCACTTAAAGTTGGTTGCACTCTCATCGTCAGTGTGCCTCAGATAACAAGCATACAACCAGTTCAGTTCAGTCCCAGATGGGAGGTTTAGGGATGCTACACAGGAGTGGTTGTGCAGCCATGTAGCACCATCTAGTGACCTTGTATTTTAATCACATTACTGAGACACACAAAATTTACTGTCTATGGGATTATGAAGTGTTTTTCTATCTTTATTTCTGCTCAAGGGCAATTTGAAGAGAAAATCAAAGCTAAGGATTGATTTTTTTTTAAGAGTCTTTTAGAAAAAAAGATACAACCAAGCCTGTCAGTCTGTACAGCGACTCAAATTCATATCATCTTGGAGCCTATAAACACCTAATCAAGCTCGCTCTTCCTTCCATCATCAGTGTTTTCAATTGATGAATTGGATGTGATCTTTTAAAAGGAAAGCATGCTTCTAAAAGATGCTGTACTTTGTATCACTGCAGGGCAAATAGCAGTGAAGGAACAGAGAATTGTCACCAGTGTGACCATGAAATCAAAAGAGTATGGTCCAGTTGGGTAAAAAAAAAAAAAAAGTGTTATAAGTGTTCTAAATATTACAATTCACATGAGCCACAGTTGCTATGGAGAAGAAGCAAGTCAAAGGCATGAATCAAAGCTGTAGCCCACAAGAATCAAAAGTCTTCTGCATCGCACTTCGGAACAAAAAACTCTCCCATCATCATCCAAAATCAACCCAGAACCTAGAGGTGAACTTATTTATGATGCTGAATGTGTCTCAGGTCTCAAAAAAACATAAACTTAAGCTATGATTTGCCGTTAGTCGTGTGCAGTACAGAATTTTGAGCTGGGTGACGATGATGTTTCATACTGAAATGCACCGCTGGAGTCATAGCGACTTTTTTTCCTTGTGTTTTTTATTTACATGGTCTTGTATCTTTGACTTTTTATCAAAGAACCAGATATTTTCCAACACAGTTGCTCATATCTTGTACTGATGATTTAAAGGACCGGTGTGTAGGATTTAGTAGGATCTATTGGCATAAATTTAATACAATATTCATAATAAGAATCGTTGTGTCATCGTAAGCTTAGAATGAGCCCTTATATCTACATAGGGCAACATATCCTCATACAGTGGTTTGTATGATATCTAACAAATTAGCACCCCTCAAATGGTGTTCTCATGTTACATACTTAATGTAAAGTTACATAGGTTAGGTTTAAAAAAGAAACATTGTGACAAAGTACTTGAACAATTACTCCTAGTTCACTTGGTTTCACAAGGTCGAAAACATCTGTCTCCATGGGGAATGTCCTGTGTTGTTACACCTATCTACCGCCCCAACCTGCATTGTTTCGTGGACTACCGCTCTTTATACTACTTCTTTCTTTATTTCCAGCCACACATTGGTGAAACAATCGCAGCCTCCCCAATTACGTGGGTCATACACAAAATACTGTGTCATGATTAGGTCTGTTATATATAGTATGAATTGTAGTGCATACCCACGATCAGTGCATAAGAACAGCCTGCACAGGGAGTGGGTCCTCTTCCAAGGAGCCCACTATGTTGCACTGCCAATGTTTCTACAGTGGCTCAAAAACAACAAACCAAACACTGACTCTAGAAAGGTCCCTTTGCATTTTTACGTTACCTGAAGGCCACCGTAGGTTCTCTTACGTGCTTGGAAAGAGAGGGATGAGGGGTGAGGGTAATTAGTTTGTTGCAGTCTGCATCCTTACCACTAGATGGCACTAAATCCCACACACTAGATCTGAAACCTGTAGCGTTTCATGCCCATCCAAGCCTTGGATGTGTCCAGATGCCACCAACACTATATAGAAAACAAAGCTAGCTTGTATTACCAAAACACATCACCACAGTAAGAAATGCTTTGGAGCACTTTTATTTTTAAAAAGGAAAATTAAAAAAAGAAACTTACTCACTGCAACTTCAGTCACTGGGTGTATTCCTGACTGAAGATGATGCACTTTAGCACATCTTGTTTTTGTATTTTTGTTCTTCCGAGTGTTCAGAATTAACATTAAAGCCAATGTGACAGAGGGTCAAACTTGATTGAACACACAGATTTTCCATTCATTGCCCTGTTATTATTCAATAAGACATGTTAAACCACAGGTAGGTCATTTCAAATTTGTCTAATTCTGGACATGTCAGCATCCCTCAGTCAGAGCAACACTGGAGCATGACTGCAGCAGCACTGTTCACACATACAGAGTGCTTTGCTAAGTTTGACCTTATGAGAACAATGTACATGTTGTAGTCATGTAGATGTTAAATACTCTGACAAAATTGTATATGGTTTAAAGATGTGACTGCTCATTCCTGCCTGCCTACTCTGACTTGTGGAGGTAAGATCTGACCCTCAGCTGTGAGGTGGTTGTTTTGTCCCAACTAGTCTCAGCTGTTTTGGCTCTTACTGGTCAAGTATGAAGCTGTTTTGCTCTGTCTGGCCTGAGTTCTGATGGATGGGTTCACAGAGAAGAAAATATCCAGACCAGCCAGAAAACATCTCTCTTTGGCATTTTGACTTGGTCCTCCTATGGAGTACATCTCCGAGGCCGGGAAGAGACAAGAAGCCTTGTGACACCTTGTCAGCTCAATTGCTTTCACATACCTGTAAAAGAAGAAAAAGATTGGTCTACTTTCAGTGAACTGTGTGCTCTACAGAGACCAGGCCAAGTGATCAACAAAGCAGATGCCTTGGTGGATGAAAGCACTTCACAAGCATTCCTCAGATAAGGATTCACACAGAGCTGCTGCAAGGACTGATTTGGAAAAATATCAGTGAAGTGAAATGTAATAGATAAATTGACCACTTTAACTGATTCAAATAGTTTGAAAAGGAGTTTTGTGTGGGGGGATGAAAGCAGACATAAAAGACTCTTTTATTTTGGTCACAAAAAAGACCTGAATATTAAAATTCTTGACCTTCATGCAAGGTTTCAATGTCAGGGCCCAAAGAGACATAAAAACCTGAATCAACAGCAAAGTAAAATATTCTGGAGGTAAAACAGTCCTTCAGAACAAGGTTACAGAAATATACTGCTCTTGAGCTTAACTATGCCCTGATGTTTTAGCATTTCCATTCATAATATTGTTGGACAGGCAATTTATCAGCTTTCCTTTTGTGTTTGTTTTCATCTAGCCGAGGGAATTTGTCTCCATGTTCTGGTCTGAGTGCAAGTAACAGTATTGAAAATACTCAAGCAGAATATCAAAAACTACATCCTCAGTTTGACATGTGGCTTTGGGAGTAGCTACACTAATTTTGGTCAATTACAAACTGAACAAGCACTGCAAGATAATAATGGATAAAATAATATTAAGACATGTTGGTGCTATTGTACAAACAACTGTTTCTCTTCCACTCAGTTATTTTCTTATCACCTTTTTTGTGGTGAACCATTCTTCATATTAAATGTGATTTGTGGTTAAAATTGGAATACAGATCCAGCTGA
This sequence comes from Chaetodon striatus, assembly GCA_029783705.1. NCBI lineage: Eukaryota > Metazoa > Chordata > Actinopteri > Chaetodontiformes > Chaetodontidae > Chaetodon > Chaetodon striatus. The sequence goes on along the minus strand of JAPZEB010000025.1, from coordinate 20,608,060 downwards.
CGCTACCACTTGAAATGAACCCAAACCTCCCAGCAGCCAGAGATACCTAACTCTGCTAATAATAATTAAATACAAATGACACTGACATTGCGGAGCAGACGACTGTGCACTCAATTACAGTCAGGTTGGAACCGAATAAACCAGATTAGACTTAAGTAGATTAGCCTTTACACTGCACAAGTACAACATTTTATGCAACACACTCATACATTTAATCTGCATTACCTTGAGCGTGTGTGATGTCTCAATTATCTCTATCATCTCTATGATCGGACCATCTCCCCAGACTGCTATTAGGCGTGGGGGAAATCAATTAGGAAACTTCATTTTTGCCTGGATTCACCCGATGGCCGGTCTGGTTAAGTAACATGCTGAAGTAAAACACTACTGACTCACATAGACACAATATTGTGACACACGCAGAAGCAGGCTTTGCATAACACTTCATTGGTACAAACTGAATAACAGTGAGCATACCTCGGCCTCTGCAGCACCGATCACAACAATTCTTTTTCAAAATCTGTCTTCAGTTCACTAACTGTGTAGAGGCACAACACTAAATTACTGAGGAACCTCTTTAAGGTAAAACAGTCATGATTTGTGCTCTTGAATTCTTGCATCTCCAACACCAAAAAGCATTACAGTCCTGTCCTGCTGCACAAAAAATCTGGTCTGCTGTACATGAGAATATCAAAATGATCCTTAAATTAGACATCCCATTCTGCCCAAGCTTGTTTGTTCTGTCCCTCTAAAACCCTTGTCCGCACCCCAGGCAGAGTGGGTCCAGAAATCCCTCATGCTGGGAAGAAAACTTATTGTAACAGAATAGAAGGTGATCACCTTACTGCCAGCCAGGGTGAGAGCAAGGGCCTCTATTTAGGATTATCACTCAGGTGGAGAAATGCTATTACATCTCCTTCATTAAAGGTCTTTGATGTAACTATATGATAACATAGTGGCTCAAATCCTTAAAAAAGTATTTAGGAATGTCTCGTGACGGTTATTTTCACATCTGTCTAATACATTTTTTTTTTAAATTTATCTATTTTTATTTTTTAGCATTGTTATTTTTCTTTTAGTCTTTGCGTGGCTCTCAGCATTTTCTTCTGTCTAACTACACAGCTGTGTAACCTCTTCAGTCGTTGCACCATATTTTTACAGATTTATTTGGCCATATGATGTATCCCGTCTGATGCTGCTTTTGTTTCTGATCAAAGGAAACAATAAATATACTGATAACAAAAAATAATTGTCAGAACTAAGTGAAATGAGATGATTTATTTTTTTAAATGATGCTTCCAATTGCAAAGTAATGTTGATGCATTTGCTTATTTCCTCAGGCGGTGATACTCAACTTACGACCCACAGGCCAAACCTGGTCGGCGATAGGGTGCCGTGTGGCCTGCCGACTATTTCATACTTAACGATGAAAATAAATGAATTCACACTGGAATTTATTTTAAGAATGTAGACAAGGTGCTAGAGTGCATTAAAAAGCATCAAAGTACAGCTTGTATATCAAAGCAAAGTGGCAGGGAGGATCTCCTGGACCCCCCCGCCAGAGGTTGGCTAATAAGTGAAGTTAATAAATCATTTAATTTGTAAATACAGCATTTTAAAGAAGGATGATTTATAGGAATTTTAATGTTTATTCATTTTATCTGAAGAAATATAATTAGTGTTTGTTTATTGACTGGCCTCTGGCCGCCTATCATGACGTGAAAGTAGCCCCCAGGCATAACAAGTTGAGTATCCCTGCCTGTAAGGCTAGAAGAAGACTGTGTAAACCAGAAACTGCAGTCAAAGTTCAGGCCGCATGTCAGCAGACCTCCATACTACTTGAGTGTCCCTGAGCGAAATACTAACGCTGTAACTGAGCCGGCACTCTGACCTCGCTGAGAAAACACACTTCCCACTTTATTAAAATAACACTTACTCTGTGATAATATTATATTTTTCATTCTTGACACTGGTGAATACCAGAGGGATCACTGCAGTCCAAATGTTGTACATGACACCACCACTGCTACATGAGCACTGTGCTGCATGCATGAGCCAAGGTCAGGATCAGTTCTGAAGAGGATCCAGTGGAGGTCACTGTTGCGTGTGAGCTCGCTGAGCCGTCTGTGTCATTTCAGGGCAGTTTGTCTCACCAACACAAACTGTGAGTATCAGCTGACCCCAGACTAACCTTTGTGGATCCAGATGTTAGTGTGTTGTGTGCGTGTGTGTGATGAAAGGCGGGAATGTATGCAGCTTCATCACTGCAGAACAGAGCAGCTTCCACTTGAGAAAGCACTGCAGCAACTCCTCACCTCACATCACATGCACATGCATACAGAGAGAAACGGGGGGAGAGGAAGAGGGGTGGGCGGGGTGAAAGAGGGAGGGTGGGACTTTTGGGGTAACAAACGCCCCCTCTCTTATACTGTAATATTCAATTAGCTCGGAGCGGAGAGGCAGGCGGGCATCAGCTCAGGGACAAGTTGACGGCAACAAGGCGCAGTTCATTCATTTTTACACCAGCAGGCATGCTTCATGGAGCCACCAGCACTCCTCCCGCCGTCTGGACACAGACTTGTCTCACTTTCCTCAGCCCCTTTCTGAACTTTTCACGGCAATAACACTATGGACCCGCTATGGACGGACACCGGCGCTCCGGTACGGCATGCAAATACGTACTCTGACGTCGGCGATCATGTGGCTTTTGGCGTAGATCCTCCTTGTGATCGCCAATTTTTTCTTTCCTGTCGCCTGTTGTCTGCTCGGGTTATTGGACCGCCGTGAGAGTGTCTAAAACAGATTTGGCTCGTTTGTTGGTTGAGTAGTCGCTTTGGGATTGTACCGCACTACCTGAGCATCGCGCCAAAACGGTGGGCAGGTAAGAAATGGATAAACTCTTCCTCTGTTTTTCTCACGGCTCGCCGCGGCTCCCCCCTCCTCAAAAGTCCCTCAAGTTAAAACTGCATGTAGTTGTTTTTTGTGCCTGTCTCTTGGCTTGCTCTGCCTTTGCGTGGCTCCCAAACACCCACACGCCTCTGTATAAATATTTTAACTTGTCTAGCCGCATGAACTTTGCCTGCCCCTGCCGTTTACACCTGCGTGCTGAGACAATGTGTCCGACAAGTTGTTAATTGGACGTTTTCTCCCCCGTGTTTAAGTTTCACTTTGATACGCTGTGACCGCGGTGGGTGAAGGCAGAGAGGAGAAACATCGTGTCTACTTTTCCTCCTCCCCGTGTCGACATAACCAGCAAAACATGGCCGTCCTTTGCCGACATGTTGTTACGTCGATGGCGAGAGGGGGAACATTTGGGGAGAGTGTTTTTCTGCGCCCCACTGTCACATCTCGGGCTGGCCGGTGGAAACGGCCGCGAAACTGCGCACCGCCGCCGGTGTAGCCGCTCGCATTCAGCGGTACTGAGGTTTCACTGCAACTTTTGGAGTCCGACGTTGTTTATAGACTTTGATTTGTGCGACTCTTGTGATGTAGGCGTAACGTCCCCCTGGTGATGCCTCCTCCCCTCCGAGACCACGGCTCTCATACTGCATGCAGACAGACAGACACAGTGCTGTAGCATAGGGGCTGACTTATATCCTGCCAGTGCAGTGGGCCTGCAACTGCTGTAAAAAGTCAGGCGTGGTTCTTTATATTCACAATATCAACTTTGGTAATGAACCCAGTGCCCCGGACTGTAGGAAGCGTGTGTGCCGCACTCCTCTGGAGTCAACACACTCAGCTTCAACCTCAGGAAAATGTGTCCTCAGTGCACCCAGTAAAAGCCTTCCAGGGGATAAATGTAGTTTGATTTATCTCATTGTGTTGTATCCTTCATATTGTCATGCACTGCATGAGACAGCATTAGTGGCCGAGGAGACATATGAGCACAGGCAGATTTAGGATCACAGCATATGTCATGATTATAAACACATAAACAGATATGCACAGTGCAGTAGGTCAAACCGGGAAACTGCTTGCTCTTAAAGGTAAAGGCACCTAGTTTTCTTCAGTATTCCACCATAACAGTACATTTAATTCACAGCACTATGTCCTATAGGTTTATTATTGGGAGACGATGCCACAAAGTTTCTTCAAAGTCACCATAAACTTTCCTTTAAGTTAGGAGTTGCGTATCTCCATTAGACATAAGTGAAGTCTATTCAAGCCCGATATAATTTGTCTTATTGCTTTTTGGAGATATGACAGAATTTGGGCAGCAGTACTCAACACTTCCAAGAGACAATATTCAAGATTGGTATTGTACTGGCACTGTCCATATTAAGTGTCTTGGGTTTCCGCCATGACTTGACCCATCCGCATTTAATACAGTGTATTTGCCAATATTATTATGAAATTAATTCAGTTTCCTCTATTTGTTACATTTACTTAGTCACATAAGGCTGCCGGCACAGTTCTTGGTGAAACAGCAAACCCTGTTCTCGCGTTACTTTACAGTTCCCTTCAGTGAGCTTTATCAATTTAAAATTTTAGACAAAAGACAGATTGGTATATACCCCGCAATGAGGTGGTGGAAGAGGTTTTATTCTGTATTGCGCCTGTACATAATATGGGTTGATTTTAGTCTGTCCTAAACAACACAGGCATAAGTACAATAAAAATGAAAGTGTTGAGCAAGTAAAAACTAACACCTGACCATGACAATTCCAAGCACAGAGACGCTCTGGCTCCCGGTTACATTTACAATTACATATTGACTCTGACAGCACGTAGGTTAGATTGAAGTAGCATTTCATATCTCACATATTGCCTGCTGCGATCAACAGTCCCTGACACAGATAAACTATGCTATAATTCAGTGCATCTGTTCACTAGTATACAGTCTCAGACCTCTGACAGGTCAACACACTCAGTCTCTACAGGTGGGCCAATTAATTGAAAAGCATTTAGTATCTGTTATGGATGCTGCTTTTCTAAGTAAAGCTGTCACCCAGTCTGCACTCGCATTCTTACTGCGAGTCTGATGAAACATCTTGTTCATTAGACGACATTCCCCTCATACTGGGATGACCTACTATGTTGTATTTCTAAACATTCCTTGATCAGCAGCCCAACGGAGCTCAATCCGTAAAAGATGTAAGTGGTTTTGATCACAGCGCAGTTAACCCCCCCCGTCATACCCGTTACCAGCAATTCCTCTGGGTATAAACTTGGCTTCGCTCACTAAGCCATGCACTCTTGCTCTTTCCATGTGAGTAGTAATGTGGCTCATGTTTGTTCTTCACATGGTTTCCACGTGTGATCTGCCAAATCACAGATAATGTTATATAATTTACAATGACAACTGGCTCATTTTTTATTGGTGGCTGAAAAATCAAAGGGTTTCTGTTGATAAAAGTGAACCGACACATTTTAAATTACACACAGTTGCTCAGCGTATTGTGTAGCCAAGCTTTTTTTGCAGAACAATGTGGGGAATTCAGCCAAAAATAGGCGTTTAAGGTGAATTATGAATGATTTTCTTGCTTGCCCAGACAAATTGACTGTTACCATATCAGTGTACTACGATGAAGTGGTGAATATAAAGGCTGACAATTTAAAATCCCTGTTGTTGTTCAGTGTTAAGTATACAGGACATTACTGAATTGTTTTTACAGGTTGATGATGCAAGATTAAGGCTGTTGTTAAATATTTTTTGGGGAAATTGTTATTCTCAGTATTGCTCAGGGGATTAGAGAAATGCACAGATGTCACTACCTTGTTGTCCATAACCTCAGTGATTGTCCCATCATCACTACGCTGTGACAGCAGTAAAGAGAGAGAGGCAGAGAGCGTTTTAGAAAGGAGGGATTTTCTGAACAGCCTAAAATCATTTGGTCTGTTTACAGTAAGGAGTTTGGCAGCTATTATTTTTCAAGTGAAGCGGCATAAAAAATAAATCTACTCTCATTGAATCGCCTCTTTTTCCAGTCTTGCTCAACCATGCGGTGTTTCTCAATGTACTGTGACCTCTTAGAATGTCACAGCCAAAACATCCAGCTGTGAGGTGATCCGCTCCGTTTGTTCCTAGAGGCGTTTATTCGTTTACTGTAGTAAGATGGTGGAAAATGAACAAGATTCAGTCTGTTACATTCATTTAAATAGAAACCATTGGTGTGGTCTGACAGCGAAGAGAGTGCACCACAGTCAAATATCATTTGTATAAATGACGTGTGAGATCTGATTGTTGGCAGTCGTCTTACCTCCAGATGTTGCATGTGTCAATCATGATAGCAATTGAAATTGTCTGACGCATTGTCTCACTGCTAACGGGAACTAACCTGGAGCAGAAGATTGACAGCAAAACAATGAGCAAGTACACTTGTGTTTGATAAATTAAAGGGGGCACGTAGCTCTGTTTAAATGCTGCTATCTTTATTTTACTTGCAATCAACTTCAAAGTCAATATGTGTCGAGAAAATCAGGGTAATTTGCTGTAGTGTAGTAAATTTGCTTTCATTATTTTAATTATTTATGCAAAAGTGACATATATAAGTGATGATTGCTGTGTAGTTAACCACTTATGGTGATAATGACAAACTGCTCGTAAGTCACAATTGACAATTAAAGCTGAAGATATTAAATATCATCTAAATTGATCCTGTTGACAGCCATCAGTCTTGCCATTAGCTGCTGAGCTAACGTTGCATTAGCTAATGTTACAGTTTCAAAGACTGACAGGACAAGCTGCTGCTCAGCTCTGAATGTCCAAAGATCTCAATCAAAGTAGGGATGTTTCTAACAGTTTGTAACAGTGTAAAATTAGACTAGTCGACTAGGGTTAAAGTAAGAAAACAGTCAAAAGTGAGGAGAATTTAACATATTAGGTTAAACATTCTACGAAGAAATTTCACATAAGAGCCATTTGAAATGCTTAATCACGTTCTTCAATGACCAAATCATATTTTAAATGCTGCTTAATTATGTGGCACTTTGCACATTATCCTATACAACATGATAACAATGCACTAAATAAAGATTAACAAATAACATTTATTCAAAAAACAGTATTCCTTAGGGCAATACATCTTTTGGAAATGTGCCTGATTATTAAAACGGCATTTTCATTGGATGAACACAGTCACATAAAATAAACCAGTGTAATATTACACTTTACCAACTGATACATTTGGTGCCGACAACCAAGGGTAGAAATGTTTAGTCAACTATTTGACTGATTCTGCACATCCCTAGATTAAAATGATGGAAATATTAAGGGGATGAATTTAAGGATTCCAATTATTGTTTTCTATCTAGTGTTAGCTAGCGTTAGCAGTTGAGCACTGATCAACAGCTAACTCAACAATGACATGTTGCCAATGCTACTCTAACCACTGTATATAACCAACAGACTTGCCAATCTTTTCTTACTAAAGAGCAAAACAAGTGCAGGCTTACAATGCAGCGTTACCTGACAATAGCTAGTAGTAATTTCGTAGTATTGTTCACCAAAAAAAAAATGATACAGCTTGTTAAATCTAAAGAATCTAAGGCATGCTAGCACTGGTCCTGCCTTTGATTTATACGGGGACACTTTGGCACAAAGAGGTTGTAATGACGGGGCATTTTATGTTTTAAAGGGGTCATAGTTTAGATTGCGCACTCTTGCTCCAGCTCTGGTGGTTGATAATGGGCTTGTGGTTGATCTTATAGGAGTATATTATAGTGAACCATATTTCCTGTTTTGTTATTTCACTACTTGTTAAGGCTTTGTTGACCAAAGTGCCATATGCTGCATGTGAGACTAAATGTACTGGTCCTGTATTTTTGTGTTTGTCTTGAGATCAGACCTCTTTCTTACATGATGTGCGGCTGTTATTTTTAGTGCCAGCTGACCTGCGGTAGGTTTCAACACGTTTTTGTTTTTCACATTCATCAGGAACATCCAGCATTTCCTGACTGCACATCACACTTCCATGTCTAATTCCGAGCTATATAATGGTCGTCCATTCTCTTGGTGAAACACTGGAATGAGTCATCACGGGTTGGAGGACGGAGGGCTGTTGTCATCACGGCCTGTCGTGCTCAGCTTGGCTCTGTGATGACATCACCAACATCTACGCTGTGCTTTTGTTCCAGTGTTTTCGGCTCAGGTCCTCTCTCCGCTGTGCTTCTACCGGCTCCTCAGACGTGTTGTTAGGTGACTAAGGCAACCACAGAGATGAGCTCATCACCTGTAGGTGGGGCTGAGTGGGAGCGTGATGGAGGGAAGGAGACAATTAGAGAGGCAGAGCTGAGGGGTTACGTAGGGACAGGAGGAGAGGGAGCATGAAATCAACACTGTATGAGAGACTGTGTGTGATGTCTGAGAGAGACAGAGTGATACAGAGGAAGAGACAATTGAGTGACACCGCATTTGGGTGACGAGGGAGCAAGACAGAAGTGAGAAGCCGGTGGAGACTAAAGGCCTGACCTGTAAAAGCAATTTTCCACATTGGTGTCATGTCAGTTTCTGGTGTAAAAGGCTGTGATTTGCTAGCTCATGACATAGCTGGATTCCTGGAAATATTCAGCCGCAGCATTAGTGGAAACCAAAGCAGCAACATTTCCAGGTAAAGCACTCAAAAGGTCACAATGCTCCTACATATGATGGTTTTCTGTGTCCACTAAGGCAATCTGCTGGAGACAGTGTTGCCAGTTTGTGCCATGCAATTCAGAACAGAAAACTGTAGTAGAAAATAAAGAATTTAAGATACACCTGTGGTCAGAAATCCAACCGTACTAGAGGTGTTGAAAAGAAAACTGGCGACGCCGAGAGCCAGAGTGACAAAGAAAAGAAAGAAGACACGAGAGACAGGATGTCTAAGCAGTGTGAATGAGAAATAAGAGACAGTCTAGCAGTGAGAGACTGCATGATAAATGTGTGTGTGGGAGAAAGAGCAGGTACACCGGACCCCACCATTAGTATCCGCAGTCGGTTATTTCATAAGTGGTGTATTTTATTAAAGACCTGCTTCATTGCTGCATTGATTATTATTTAAGTCTGTGGGTGCAAAGCAGTTTGTACAGCGGTGTGCTTCTACACGTGTAAGCATGTATTAAATTTCCCCTTGTATATATCACCCACTAGTATTTGCCACTGCAGTCTTTTAAAATTTGAAAATGCATCTGACCGTGGTTGAAAAATTAAACCCTGAAAAATTAAATTCTGAACATAACCAACACTACATGGAACTGTCAAAAAAGTTCACACCCCTGCACACAGTTGGTGTCTGTATGTCATGTATGTCGTTCATGCCCGTGTGAGCATGTATGTGGAGTAGCTCCCCTTCTCCCATCCCACTGTGTCCTCCAAAATTCAAGTTTGGAAAAAAGGAGACAGAGTGGGGGGAGAGGAGAAAGGGAGAGCTTACTAAAAGGCCTTCTGCACTGCACCACGTCAGCCGCTGGCAGAGCACAGGCACACCCCTCCTGCCAGCTTGAGCCCAATGAGGAGAGGCTGGAGACAATTCCCAAGCCACACCCACTGCAGGGAAGGCAGAGATTGACAGGTTGGAAATCTGGCAGCACAGGAGCACTAAATGCTCGCTGAGACTCTTACAAACAAAATAAAGGGCTCCAAAGTCTCCAGGCTTCCACATTTGGACTCAAGACAGAAATATTCCCCCTCTCATGCGTGCACACACAGGCAAAGGATGCATTGTGTATGTCAATATGCATATTTAACCCAAACATTTCATCATGTTGCATATGCGTTGATTACACTGTGGTCACCATCGGAATGAAGTTATCTAGATCCCCTCCTACTTCCCTTGTCATTGTTGACCTAATTTGGAGGCTGCTGGTTGGGTGCAAGATGACCCTTGCCCTACTCTACTTGTGTGCTAGTGCATTCACTGTAACTAAAGACTCACATTTTACCCTGCCCAATCAAAAAAAAAAATAATTCAATAGCATTTTTAGCAGTGGTTTAAGCTCTTAAAAGTTGACATTGTGGAGAACAAGGTTTCCGTGGGAGAGTAATGTAGTGTTATCAGTGTGGCTAGCTGTCTGTGCATAAGGCCATTAGGGAGAGTGAAAGAGAGGAGCATAGAGCTGGACAGGGGGAGCGCAAATAGGACAGCAAAATCAAGTCAAGGGGGCCCATTATCATGGAAGCTAAATAAAAATGTTTGAGAGGGATGGTTAACCCATGTATTATTCTGTTTGCTGTAATAAAACTCTGCCCTGTACCCCATCTGCTTTTCATTTCCACTCGCAGCCCAAGGATCAAGTGAATGCTTGCTGACGCGTTGGCCTTCGTCATCGGGGTCACTTTGTGAGTTTATACGGGGTTGCAGCAACAAACTGAATTTAGAGAGCCTTACATGTTCCGTGACAGTGTGTGCGCTGGATACGTATCAGTTCCTGATGTTCAGCAGGCAGCAAAATCTGAGCCCATCATAGTTTGATTCTCGTGTTTGCTACAGACTTATTTAAATTGCTTATTTTGAGTCTTTTGTCTGAGTTACGATGCAGTCCCTGATGTTTTACATTTGCATTGGCTCACACAAGATCGTTCAGACATGCTAATAATGTATAATACGTGTTGTCGTCTACAGAATATATAGTGTAAACCTAACCGCCATGCAGAAAAAGTGAAGTTGAGCTGGATTTTAAACATCGCTGCTGTGGTGACACTGATTGACCTCTGCTGGGTTTCTGCTCCTGGATACAAGCACACACTCACGCACGCTTTCTGTTGGTTACAGTGTTACCATAGTAACACAACCATCAGCAGCAGAGTGGGTGACACTTGGATATTTTTATAGCTTGCCCTTTGTGTGTGTGTGACGGTGCGCCTGTGTGTGTTCAGTTAGGAGACAGGTCTGCCAATGTGAGACTTGTGTCTGTATCCAACGTTACGTGGACCAGAATAAACGAAAGACTGGATTTTTGATCCAGTGCAGTGTAGTCAGCTGGACAGTATCTCCATCATGCTGTATATAGGCCACTGTGTTTCTTACAGTGGCTGTAGATTAAATAAGGTCACAGCAGTGATGATGACCATTCTGGCTTTCTGGTGCTTCAAAGAGAAAGTTAGGCGGCTGGTCACAAAAGCTGATGTGTGTGTGTGATATTGCAAAAGAAGCCCTTGCATCTTTTAGTAGATTGGATAAAATACTGAAGAAGAAAAAGTGCTGATGTTAGAAAGGGAAAATGTGCAATATACACAATGTACAGGAAAATTTGCTGATGGGACCAAATATAGTTAAAATTGAAAGAGCATGTAGTAGTAAAATCTGCTTTGTCACTCTGATAGCAGCGTATATATGTCAGCCAAAATTATCAAGGAGTTGCAGTTACAGAAATATGTTTTAAATTTAGAAACATCGTTGCTATTAGTTTCTCAACTGTAAAAAAAAAAAAAAAAAGTCCTGCTCAGTACATATCTTGCTCACAGTTGTATAAAAGGGTGGCTCAGATTTTATGAAGTAAGACTGTATGTGGCACTTGTCCATAGTCAGTGTACTACCTACAGTAGATGGTGGTCTGCACGTCCCCAGTTTGGAGAAGCAGGCAGGAATACTGCTATTGAATTTAAGCAATGTACTGCTGTAGACAGGGTCAGCGGCAGAATGATTTTAGCCACCTTGGAAAGTTCTGCCTAAAATATCTATAACAGTTTAAGTATGCGCTATAGACCTTGCCGCAGACAGCCCTTTCCAGTGGGGAAGACGTTAACAGTTCCCCATCTATGCCCTTGTCAAAGCCACCAGACTGCTTTGACAAGCACAGTAATTTTAGCTTGCTGAACATGGGAGCTGCTGGTGTTTGGCTGCCTTGATCAGGTAGTGTTTTT
>JAPZEB010000025.1:20566018-20596009 GCA_029783705.1 Chaetodon striatus | reverse complement strand
GGTAGTGTTTTTTGTGTCATTGTGTGACTTTGGTGAATCCAAACTAAACGTTTTGAATGCCAAAGTCACACAATAACAAAAACAAATTAATTTACAGAGGCAGCAACTCCTGTGTGTTCAGTGATGTTAAATTACAGTTTTTCTTAATGGAGTCTGGATTTGAAGAGAGTGATATAACAGCATCAGTTCCCCTTCACAAATCGCTGTCTGACATCAAGATAAAGCCATGAAAGTATTTTAAATTTAGCGTTTACTTAAACTGATACAGATTTTTAGGGGGCAGGGGGCAATGTACTGCTCACCCCTCCTAAGCAGTACATTGCTTAGCTTCCGTGGTGGTACTCCCGCCTGCTTCTCCAAACTAAGAGCATGCTGACTGACATTTATTGTATGTAATACACTGACTGTGGATACATACGTCATGCAACTCTCCCTCAAAAGATCGAAACTATCCCTTTAATAACCCATATTTAATGGAGTAGTTTTCAGAAATAAACATCTTTAATTAAATTTTTGTTCATGTTATGTATGTTTGGAAAAAATAATGAAAACCATTCTATATTCTGTTTCTTTACCACTCATTATCAGCATCGGCCTCACAAATCCATTAAAGGTTGGGGTCCAGTGACAAAACAGCTGTTATCATCATTTATCCACGTTTAGTCTTTATCCTAGCCCAGCAAAAGTAGTGCTGCTCTGTTGCTATGCAGAACATACCAAGCACTCAAACACAGTGCAGCACTGCTTTGCTCTAGAGGAGCCGCGTGATGAGATTTAAATCAATTCTGCGACGGTCCGAAATTCTGCCTCTCCCACCCCTGCTGGGACACGTTGTATTAATGGTGGTGGTGGTGGTGGTGGTGGTGGTGCTTCTACTCACCCACACAATTCAGACACACACACACTGTCCTTCTCACTGCAGTGGCTGACTTGTGGACTAAGCAGTCAGGAGGGAAAACACACTCGAATCACAGAGAGAGAGGGAGAGAGAAACACACCCCATACAGCAATGCCCAAAAAGCAGTGTGTGCTCACCCTCTGTGCAATATGGTTTTGTTCCTTGTGACGTTAAGTGTGTGATAAAGCTACAAAGTTTTAGGTAATGTAACAGAAAAGTCAAGTCACTGTTGCAATCGATGTTTTCTGCAGTCAGTGTTTTCTGTGCTGCTTTCTTGTCTTGTTGTGCTTGTTATTATAGAGCCTTAGTGTTACTGGCTGGCTTGTACTTCATGCATGGCTTCAAGTGCGAGAGCTGCAAAGGTTGCCATCCATATGCCTTTGTGTTTGTGTTGACTGCATGCCTGAGAACTCTGGCACTCAGTTGGCTGTGTGTGTATTTCAGGCAGTGCATAGCCTTGTAAAAGACTCAAGAGCACCTGATCAGTCTGGCTGCATTATATAATTTTATATTTACTTTGTGTTATATCAGCAGTGTGCACTTGTTGAATGACATTTTTTGTGAAGCGAGGCAAATCTAAACACTCGTTCTACTGCCATACCAAATTCACCTCTCAAATTAAACACTTAAGAGTTTCTTTCAGGGTTTCTTTAAGTATTTCTCGATTACTTTTTGAAATCCACATGAACCATTGTTCACATCAACATAAGTTAGATCCATTGCACAGCTCTTTTAATGTTGGTTTGTGTTACTACTGTTATTTTTCTTCTTCGAAAACAGTGGTGAAGAACATTTTATTAAAACAAAACGATGGCCGGTGTGTTGACTGCATGCACAATTAATCAGAGCACACAAGGCTAGGTTAGGGTAAGATGGGGCAAAACGCCCCCCGTAAGAGCAAAGTCAATTTACTGTAAAATTAAAACATATTTGGATATGAGTTCAGCATGATGTTGCATAAACCAACACACTGTTGGGAGAAATAAATTGGTAGAGTAGCCAGTTTTGTTCTAATAGCGCAAAAATTAAAATCTTGTTAAGGGGCATCTTGCCCCACTACTGGGGCACCCCAGGGTCATCTCCAGCCATTTTCTAGCATTTAAAAGGCTATTTTTTTAACGATGTCTGGCACAGTGCTAACTCCACACGAAATGCACCGGGGCTTCATCACATCTCTTCCAGCAAACTTCACAGGCAACAATCAGGGCAAAACAGATTCATTTTTATATATTCTCTGATCCAGCTCAGCAGAAAAAAACCCCCACAAAAACACAGGCTCCCTCATGTTAATGTGTTCACTACCGAGCCTGTTTGTTACCGACACTGACAGCGTTATCTTACCTTCACCTGTTCAACTGACTTCAGCAGTTGAGATAACAGACACTCGCCTGTCCTGCTGTTACGACAGTACAGGCCTGTTAATTAACCACAGAGCCTTGCCTTGCTCATGGACTCAAGATGGTGCAATGTTGTGGAATGAATACAGGAGAAACACAGGAATGGATATGTGGCATTATTTTTGGCATTAAAGAGGAGGGTTTTTTGGCCTGGCAGGGTCACCATTGGCCTAGCAGCCTGCCAGGTCTGTACAAATGTAGTGAAATTAGGGCTGGGCAATATGAAGAATTTCAGTATCACAATATTTTTGACTGAATATCAACATTACAATGATACTGTGCTTTTACAAAATACACAATGAGATTTTTGATAACCATCAGTAACATGGATATACTGACTAAAGGCCAATTCATAGTTCCACAAGGGTCCTCTTCGGTCTGTGTGATGTCACTGTCACTATCCACCCATGTTCACAAGGGTCTGCGCTGACATCTGCGTGCAGCCCAACGTTTGTGACTGTATGCGGACTGTATGCATAGTGTGCGACAACTGCACATGATTCAGTTATGAAGTATAGTTTCTTGTTGCACACTTCAGTCCAGTTGGTAGCGCACCCGCCTCTAGCTTGTTTTGAAGAGAGGTTGTGCGAGGAGATCCCTTGTTACCCACATTTATATAATTTGTCCTCAATAGAAAACAAAGACAGCCAGGACAAGTGGAATGGAGTGTGGATCGGGAAATGCCTGTGTGGAAAGCTGGACTGATGAAGACCTTCAACTGTCGTATGAGCAGAACCACGTGCATGTCTTCACTACTGGTGAAAGTCTGCAGCTGTCCACCGATGCTTAACGCGGAAAGACAGTCCTAAGCTTAAGTGTGTAAGGGAAATAATACAATAGGTAGCCTGGTGATTTCAGAATATCACATCAGTTTACTGTGATGCAGCCTGTAAAACAAGGAAATTGCGTGCTGCTATTTTGTCCCTTCAACACACCCTTACTTGTAGTCAACCCTGCAGGTGCAGCCAATCGGCCTGATGTCAGTGAGCACCTGCATCACCAAAGCTGGCAAAGCACTATTGTGCAAATCTGCACAGACCTGTGGAGGAAACGAAATCAAAGAAGTTTACCACAGTGCTTGCTACATCTGTGTAGACTAGTCGGCATCAAGGAAGACTGGTGTACGGGGCGTCCTCAGTTTGCCATGTTGCAACCAGTCACATGTCTGACCGCCGCAGGGAAAAATAGTGTCAGGCAAACAGGACCTGTATGGATCAGAAAAGGCGACTAAACTGGAACGCCTGAAAAGTGCAAATGCTGTCGCATTAACTGGCAGTCATTGGACGTCAGTGAGTAATCAGAATTATCTCAGAGTAACTGCACATCATATTGACACTGATTTGATGTTGCACTCCTTTGCAAATCTAAAAGTCGAGATTATCAAGTAAAGTCTTTTGATTCCCAGTCAGGATGCTCTGGTATGAAGTGCTTTGCCATGTTAATATGGACTTCAAAACTCTTTTGAAATGCAAAATGATGGTATTTTAAACATGCAGTTAGAAATGTGATTAATCGACGATTGGTCATGATTTTAAAAAATGAATAATTTGACAGTCCAATAAAATATCAATATATTGCCCAGCCCTAGCTGAAACACTGCTCATACTTGCTTCTTGTGTGTCACTGAAAACAGAGCTGCAACCTTTTACCTTAACGTCTGAACTGCAGTTACCATAGCGATCCATAAGAAAAGTTCTTTCCCAATAATTACATCACTACAAACTTCAATCATGACCAGTTTATTCAGGGACAGGTTGGCACAGGGCCATTTGGTTCAGATGTGTTCTAACACGATATCTACGACAGAAGGCCACACTGCCTTTCCAATATTCCAGTTTTTGGAAGCACAGTCTGAGTTATATTTTTCCCCCTACTACACTTTGAGATTACATCAATGAGGCACAGAAATAGGAGCTGAGTGGAGGGTGCTGCTGTGACTCATCTGTTCAGTGTCATTCTCTTCTCACTGCTGTTTGGATAGATATCCTTCCTATTGCACCACTATATTTCTGTTGTATTAGATCATCTGTCTGTCTTCATACATTAGACAGGCTCAGTGGTACGGAGGATTTGTATTGATTTCCCCCGTGTTTCTCTCCAGTATGTATGCCAGTGTGTAGCCTAAACTGATTACTGCCAGGGCTGATAAATGTATCTGCTGCCTGGCAGCATTAAAGGTAACTCCTTCAGAAAGATGGCTCGACTAATATAATGCACCAGTCAGACAGACAGCCAGACAACTGGCAAGTACAGAGAGACGGGCAGGCAAGGGGCTGCCAGGCTGGGTATTCATACAAGTTTAATGAGCATCCAGACAGTGGGGAGTTTGTGGCTTCAGCACGGAGCTCACTCTGCACACAGACGCTAACTGGCTGACTAGGTTAGACACACTAACGAAAAGGTGGGAGACTGACTGTCTGACCCGGGTTATGAAAGCAGCCGCGTTTGAGCGCAATTATTTTTTTTTTGTACTTGAAATAAAGTGAAAATAATTATGTGAAAAGCTCAGATGGCTGACTGAAACATTAGTGTGAGCACATTTCTTTCAGCTCCACAGCTGAGATGTTTACAGTCAGACAAATAAACAGCTCAGAAAATAAAATTCGTCTCTCAGGGACACCAAATGATTATTTTCTAGACTGCAGCCCATTAGTAAGGTTATTATAAAAGTATTATACAAGTTATTTTGATAAAGTTAATGACTGTTGAATAGACTTCTACATTGCCCTGCTTACTAATCACACACTGTACCAATTATCTTTTCCACGATAGCATTCAGTGCTCCCAAGTAGTCAGTGAAGGCAGCAGTAGAGCGGCCCCTGGCCTGCTGCCGCTCTCCTGATAGAGTAAAGAGAGGAAGAGGATTTTGGTGCCAGTGTATCGTCAGTGTTCAGCACTCTTTGCACAGGCTTTCCTCTTTGTTTGAGACTGTCAGCTCACACAAGTTTAATTTGACCGCAACATCTCAAACGGCAGAGCTGCTCGTGTGTATACTGTGTAAGATAATATTCCTTTTTTTTCTGAGGCAGCTTCTGCTCAAAATTTGTCATGTTGTGAATTTCTTTAAATGACTCAATAGGGACTTATTTAATATGCAAACCAGTGTCTGATGTCACCCAGTCACTTGTAGCACATTTTAGAGACGCCCCAGGCAGCTTTTATGAGTTGACATCAGTGACATTGTTAAGCTATAGAGCAGTTGTGTTTCCTGCTTACTAATATAGGCGTTGCATAAATGGAAGTGCTCATCCTCTCTCCCTGTGTTTGTGTGGGTTCAACACACCAGTAGGAGGTAAAAACAGTCCAGCTACCAGCTTTCTCTCTTCCGCTCTGCTCACAGTCAGACCCTCATGCAGCCACTGCGCTGTCGCCCATCAGCACACACGTAAAGTGTTGAGGCTGTGTCAGCGGCGAGGCAGCAGAAGTTCAGCAGGTCGGATAAAGTGGCACTTCAGATGCAGCTGACAGATGCATCTCGAGCTCCCTCTCACCAGATGTTGGCTACATTGCTGAATTCTGGGTGGACTTGGAGGGACAGAGTGAAAGTGAGTGGAAGAATAAGTTTGTCCACGGCAGTATTTACAACATGCATGTTCCAAAAAAGGAGTCAGCAGGATAATTAGGAAGCCTGTAACCTTTTCTGCCACTGTAGTAAAAGTGTCTGTGTGCTGTTCATGAGTAGCTGCTATTATTTCTTCTCCGTCTGACTGTTCCTTGACCTCCCCCATCGACTTTCAGTGAGTGAAGCTGTAGAAACCTCACAAATGCACCACTCTTCATCCTGTAGGAATGGGATTTTCCAGGCTTTCAATGCCTGTCAGCTATTTCTGCTAGATTTCTGTTTTCCTGAGTATTTTTTTTTTCTGTCTCTAAAAACACCAAACACAGGTGTTCTGGTCATCCCCGTACATACAGTGTCTGTCAGTGACACGGATGTAGCAGCTACTTGACTACAGCTATACGTCCACGGTTGCTATAGCGACACCATGGCAATGAGTCTGCATTCTAATGATGCCTCAGTGGGTTGTATGAGGAGTTGAGATATCTCGGGACAATGAGTCGACTGGCGAACGACAGCCTTCGAGCCTTGAAGGGTACAGTGCCGTGTGATTAATGCGCAGCTGGTGGAGAGGCCCAAATTAAGCATGTGACACTTTGGCGGGACTACAAAGTACAGTTCGAACCTGCTGAGCTGGCAGAAGACCCTAAAGCAGTCATACTCAACTTGCTGCCCTGTGAGCCAAATCTAGCCCACGACAGGGTGCTGGGTGGCCTGCTGACTATTTTCTAATTCACAATGACAATAAATTGATTCACACTGGGAATTTTTTCCCGTACTTTGAATGTAAATAGGCTGCCAGAGTGCATAAAAAGCATGTAGAGTTTGTTTGTGAAATAAAAGTGCCAGGGAAGGACAGCAAACATCGAAAGGCTGAAAACAGGCGATTAATTTATTATTTATGCAGATAAATTTTATTAATGTTTGTTTATTAACTGGCCCCTGGCCTTCTGTCATTCTGCAAAAGTGGCCCTAAGGCAACACAAGTTGAATACCCCTGCCCTAAAGTATTACTTTTTGCGTATTTACTGTTACCCCACCCTTTTGCAGTGTAACTGTACAGGCTTAAATATGACCACAGGGTGGGGTTAAACCCATTTCTTCTGTCAATATTTACTCATAAGCGTCACATATTTAGGTAGTGTTGCATACAGGAGATTTTAATTTGGTGGAGGACTTTCCCTTGTGCTGTGTGCTGACTTGGTTTTATGGAGCCTCATTATGTCTTGATAGAGGAGCACCACTGCTGCATCGACTCATTTGATTTTTACTCATGTGAATATGAAGCTTCTGCATGAGGCCTCCAGAATATCAATAGACTTTTTCAGCCAGATAAGCTCCTCTCTCTCCTCTCATTACAATATTACCCTAGGAAAGTTTCCTCTGCTCACTCTCCCTCAGCTTCTCTTAACTGCTTCTCCTTCACGGAGGTGTCATCTCAACAGAGCCCAAATAAAAGCTGCTGTCGGCTTTTTAAGATATGTATCTGAAGCTGCTTTGTCTCTGCTTTCTCACTGTATTCACACTCTGTGGCACAATCTGATTTATGATTAGTCAATATTTCTCAGGACAACTTGTCTCACTGACAGCTGTAGACCTGTCAGCTGCATATATTTGCATACCAGCTACGCTATCAAACCACTGCTATCAAAGTGTGATGATAAATGTTTTTACTCTACATAAATAGACACTAGAAAATCCTTTTGTAAAACTTGTCCAAGCCGGTCCATGAAGCTACGCTGTCTTCGTTTTCAGTCTACGTCACCACCTGAACTCTCTGTTATTAAAACAGGTATGTGTTTGAGGTGGCCAAAGTCCATGGTTGGTTCATGGTCTCAAAGATTATTGCTTGTGTTGTTGCCCTGATTATACAACTGCTTCTTTTGATGTATTAGAAAAACTGTGCCAATATTTATTTCAGCAACTTGCTTACTAAGCAGTGAATAGTTAACCCTAATTTATCATCAACATATGCATGGTTGTTTTTTCATCACCACATTAGAGGAGAAAAACAGACATTAATATACATACACAAGGTGGCACTCCAGAACATTTTCCAGTGTTGGCAGTTTTGCAGAAAATGTAAATGTAGCAGAAATCACACAACAGAAAAAACAAGAGCCGGTAAACTATGGCTTTAATTATCGATTAGCCTGACGATTATTTTGACAGTTAATCTGAGGAGTCTGCAAAATGTCAGAAAAAGTTGCCAGAGCTTGAGTTGATGTATTCACACTGCTTATTTTGTCCAACCAACAGTCCAAAACCCAGAGATACTCAGTTTACTGTCCTGGAACACCAAGAAACATGCAAATATTCACATTTGAGAAACAGGAACCGGAGAATCTTGGTATTTTTGCTTAATAAATGACCTATGCAGATATCAAAGTTATCAACTTTTTTTAATCAACTACGCATTTCAGCTCTACATTGCATAAAGAGTAACTTGTGTATTGTCTCCTCTACAACGCGTCTGCCACTTCCTCCTCAAGGTTTTATGATTCATTCGAAAATGTGTCATATAGTCTGAGATAACAACACTCGGGATCATTACAGTGTCGCCTTTTTGCCTTTAGATTTGCGTTAAGGTGTTGGGTTGTATGTGTCTGTATTTCTCAACACACTGTTCCCTCCCTCCATCAGCATGAAACAACAAATACTCATTAAGTGAGGTAGTGCTTCTTCAGACCTCCAGCGTCCAGTGATTGCTCTTCAGCCCACTGCAATTAGTTTGTTGTTAAAGGAGTTGGCTTCTCTTTTCTCTTCAGCACCAGTGTTGTACTGTTGAGGCAATCGACAACCTGTAGTCCATCTGTTTGTATGTCAGCTTCCTTTGACCTTTTTCATTATGAGACATTTGCCGGCTGTTGACTCTACTACCTTTTTTGGGTGGTGGCTCGCTGCAGATCCACACAGGACACCGCTGAGCTTAAATAACCCAGCATGTTGCCTTTCTTGACACGCTCAAACCAGCCTGTTTGCGTGATGCAACACTTACTCAGAGGCACTTAAAAAGGTTATCTAAGGCTTTTCCTTACCCGTGTTTAATTTTTCGTCATACTCCCTTATGTCTAACCCAGTGTCTCAGTTGTCTCAAATATTTCTACAACCAGTTTCTTCACATGAAGTTTATATATGCAGTGAAACTGATATTTGCTCCATCTTTATTTCCATAACTATTGATTGATTTATTGTGTCAGTCCAGATGAAATCTGTAATACCTCACAGGTGTCCTTGACATTTTCGCCTCCTAATTGCACTTAAGTTTTATTCTGCATTTCTGCTGCATGGTATGGCACTGCTCTACTCAATCCTACTTGCTCTTTTTTTTGGTTTTCATTGAGCAGAAGTTGAGGATAATATCTGGTGCCTGGTACTTTTTTGGTACCACTAAAGTCGAGGTTCCAAGCTAGCTGAGTTGATAATAGAGGGTGAAGTAAAACAATGCAGATCTTTGGTGTGTCAGAGAGAATTGCCACTAGTGTGACACAGACATCCTGCACAAACACACCATTTTTAAATAGCCAGCCGCAGCCCATAGAGTGCTCCAGTGATGACATTTTTCTGCAGGCCGATGTGGAGGTTAGTGTTACCCTGGTTCCCTCATCAAAAAGCCAGTAAGATTTTTCCATTGGATTATTGCAGAAAATAAGCTCTGTGGTAAACAAACGTTTATGATACTTGATTTTTGAAGCCTAAATGCAATCACCAAAATTAAAAATATGACATTAGACTATAAACAACCGACACCACGTTGCATGACTTAACATCCCAACCACAATAAGTGTGTAAAGCCACGATTGCTAGGATGGCATTCTGTAGTCTCAGTTAGCCACTTGTTAGTGAGCCGCCTTTTTTCAGACACATAAAAGCTTCAAAGTTCACGAGTGGGGTATTTACCGATGTATTTTATGTCGTAGAACAAAAAGTGAAAGTCTCTTGAGCTTGTGTTAACCATGACCTTGTTTCTGGCATCTAACCAAAAACCCATTCAAAAAACCCACTGACTTCAAGATGAGGAAACCAAGAGTGCAACAATGCCAACTCATTTCTGGGTTTTAGGACTCAATCCTGGGGCACTCTACAGTGACAGTGATTTTTTTTATTCACTCGAGAATACAACCGTACACTACACTGTACAATTGACAAAGTGCAGATGTTCCTCTGTTTGGTTGCCGATGAAAGGATTCAGTGGGTGTCTCATTGAAAATGATGCTGTGGCAGTTTTAAGTGGTGTCGTTATGATGATTAGCTGAAAATGCCACCTACTCTGAGGGGGTTCTCTCCCCAGTGAAAAAAAAAAAAATAGAGAAAAGGACATGGTACCAAAGAAGAGTTGAGCTGAGTGGAGTTGAGCCAAACCATGCAGAGGAAATGAGGCAGTAGATAGCAGAAGTAGAGGACATGAAGGTAAAATAAGGCTTTTTAAACAAAAGAAGGCCAAAATAAAAATGTTGGTCTAGTTGTAATAATAATCTGTTATTTATCTTTTCTTTCTTTTATCCAGGTAGCATCCTGTCATGCAGTTCCAAGAGGTCTGCCAGCACTGGAGCTGACACTGTCAGCGAGCCCGGCCTACACTACGCTACAACAGTCCCATCTTTACCAGACCTTCACCTTCCTCTGCCCTCCTCTCGCTCCAGCCACTGATCTTCCCTCAGGGGACCACTGTTCTTCAGACTCCTTGGCTGCTCACTCCCATCCTAGAAACTGTCCTGTGCTTGCTACCTCTCCTAGAAGAGAGCCCAGGCCTGTATCAGGCTTCTAGTATAAGCCAGGCCTCCTGGCTGTTCTTCGGCACCTGAGACTGTTTATCCACCCACCACTCTGTGACGGTAGTCCTGCATCCTGGGCAACTCAGCCTCCTTGATATCATCACTGGCCCACCGCAGGCACCAAGTGAGGGCAGCTGTCCACCCAGACAAACTCGGGATCCATCATCATGTCCAGTCGACGGAAGGCCTCCACTCCCTTAATGATCCGACCAGAGCAGACCATGGTGGAGCTGGATGATGATGAAGAGGAGTCACATGACATGGAGGTACAGTATTCCTCAGTATACCAAAAGTACCTGGCGGTTATTTCATAAAATGGACGAATTTAACGAGCTTTCGTACTTTCTTTGAATTCATTCTAATATTTTTTCTACTTTAGGATATATTTTCTTGTTTTTCTGTGTATTTCAGTGGATTTTTCATTTCAGAAGGATTTGTAAATCTACGAGATGATGCAAACGTAATTGATGTATCGATGTGTTTTTGTATAGGGAACATACAGAATTAAAAAATGCCATTTCTTGTTAAGTGTCCCTTTTATCCAAAAACTGCTATCTTCTAGAGAACAACGGAGAATTATACAGAGGAGGGACCTATGGAAACAGATCTGTCAACAGAGGCAGAGGCAGAGCCCTCGGTGGAGTTAGACCTGATGGGCAAGGCCTCAGAACCTCCCACGGCTCCAGACAAACCAGCAACCGAGCCACCAGACCTCTCCAAGCCGCAGCGCAGACAGCAGGGGGGCTACGAGTGTAAATACTGCCCCTTCTCCACACAGAACCTCAACACTTTCAAAGAACATGTTGACGCCAACCACCCTAACGTCATCCTCAACCCCCTGTACCTGTGTGCCGTCTGCAATTTCAACACAAAGAAGTTCGACACCCTGACGGAACACAACGAGAGGTGTCACCCAGGGGAGAGCAACTTTAAATTCAAACGCATCAAAATGAACAATCAGACAATCTTGGAACAGACAATAGAGGGGTGCAGTAACAATGCAGTCATTTACAACACTTCCAGTGCCATTTCTGGCAAAGGGGACGAACTGGGCAGTCTGCCACTCAGCAAACCCTCCACAGTCAAGATCGGTAAACCAAAAATAATGTCGTCAGATATTAAACGGACAGATTTGGGTAAACTGACCCCCGATCTGGCCAAGAAACCAATCACAGCAGTCAATGTGAACGGGACGGTTATCATCCCTGAGTCGACTCTACTCAAAGCAGAAGGCCTTTCTCACATCATGCCTTCCCTACAGCGGCCTCTAAACTATACTCAGGTAGGACACCCAGTGGAGGAACGATGCTCATTTTTTTAGATGTACTACAGTTTAAGTGATAGTTTGACATTCTGGGAAATACACTCCTGTGTCTGTACATTAGATACAACTACAGTTAGCGGGCGCTGGGCTCATTATATAATGTGATAAATAATGAGCTTTAGATGTGTTAGAGGGAAACAAGTAGCTTGGTTCTGTCCATAGGTTAAAAACGTCCACTAACTCCAGTATTTATGCTAAGCTAAGCTAGCTGTCTCCTGGCTCTAGTTGCACATTTGGCCTACAGACACGAGACAGTCTTCTCACCCATGGGGGAAGAACAAAAATAAAATTTCAAAGTATTTGTTTAAATTCTGGCACTTCATTGAAAGTTAGCTTTTAAAAGTGGAAAAGTTGTTTGTCAAATTAACATTTTAATGTTTCGCTGGTAATGCCTTTATTTTATGGGTCTGTAGTTTCCTAATCATTTCCTGGAAGTTTCCTGGAAAAAAACAGTTTAATTAAGTGCTTATTATAAGGAAACAAGATGCAGTGTTATATTGGTGCACTTCAATTAATTAATTCTAATTAATTGCTAATGTAACCTGGAGAGTCTGTTATCAGTGCGCGGCAGGTCGCTGACAATGCACTAATGTGAAGTTGTCTACAAGATGAGTATAAAATTAAACATATAGGGAGAATGAAGTTACTGATTATAAATGAATGATTAATTTTAAGGTAATTTCCCACCAAATTACACAGTTCTTCCATGTTTTTCCTTGGACTGTGATTTTTTTAGGAAATTACAGACCCCCAAAATAAAGTGTTAATGTTTATTTTTCAGATTTTAATATGATCATTTTAATCATGCTTGATTGTGTGTTTTTTGTGTGAAGACAAGAATTGAAAACAGGACTTACTGTATCTGTACAGGTGCCGAAGATCGCAGTGCCCCTCAACACCACCAAATACAACCCTTCGCTGGACGACAACCTGACGCTCATCTCTTCCTTCAACAAGTTCCCCTACCCAACACAGGCAGAGCTCTCCTGGCTCACCGCAGCCTCGAAACATCCAGAGGAGCAAATCAAAGTCTGGTTCACCACACAGAGGCTCAAACAGGGCATCAGCTGGTCACCTGAGGAGGTAGGAATTATAGTAATGATAATATCTGAGGCTCTCTTTCAATTCTCCTCCCTCAGGTGAGGTTTAGTGTATTTTATCAGGTCTTTTTCACAGCTCAGAAGCCCGACTAAAGTATCAGCTGGTTTCCCAAAGACTAACATTTTCTAGCTCCCTGCATTTGAAATGCTCTCATTTAACTTGGATTCAGATTCCACGTACTGAAAGTGATTGATTTATCAGCTGACACTGGGCGAGAGGCGGGGTAGGCCCTGCACAGGTCGCCAGACTATCACAGGGCTGACACACAGAGACAGACAACCATTCATGCCCACATTCACACCTACGGCCAATTTAGAGTCACCAATTAACCTGCATGTCTTTGGACTGTGGGAGGAAGCCAGAGTGCCCAGAGAAAACCCATGCTGACATGGGGAGAACATGCAAACTCCACACAGAAGGGCTCCCCCACCCAGGAACCCTCTTGCTGTGAGGCGACAATGCGAACCACTGTCTCACCACACCGCCCACAATCCCTCATAGTATACCTTTAAAAACGATAGTAGTATAATGTCATCCAAAGTTTTGCGGCTTGGCAGCTATACACACAGAGAAGAGATTTAAGGTTCAAGTTTAACCTCTGCTTTTCTTTTCTGACAGGTGGAAGAAGCCAGGAAGAAAATGTTCAACGGTACCATCTCCTCTATGCCTCAGACCTTTACTGTGGTAGCTCCTCAGCTCAACTCCCAGTCATCCACAAACCCGTCTGCAGGCTCCAAAGCCATGCAGTCAGCAGCGCCTGTCCTGCAGCCCCTCCCCTGTCAGCTCCTGGGACAGACGAGCCTGGTGCTGACTCCTGTTGCTAACGGCTCCACTGTGACTTGTGCACCACTGGCACTTACTGTGGCTAACCAGGTATAACAGGCCGAAATTTTACCTTGTGCAGACACAAAAACACAAACAAGTTAAGGGTTAAGCCAAACTGTGGGCTACATAGTAAAGAAAAATTCAAAATACAGATGCACATGTGACATCTTTGTTTTAATTTGACAGACATGACTTAAGCTAAGCAAAGTTTTCACCATGTTTACCGCAGGTGGCACAGTCGCTCAAACGACCCCTGGCCTCCCCAGTGATCGCCACAGACAGTAAACGGCCCTCCATCATTCAAACCATCTCTGCACCCATGGCCACATCCAAGCTGGCATCATCCAAAGTGCTGAGTTTCACAGTCGATCCCAACAAAACAGCTTAGCAGCTAACAGTGCTGAGGTCCAGCTACACACAGTGTCCTTTCCCCGAGGAAGATGAGGTAAGAATAAGTGAGTGAAATGACATTTCTTGTGCCATGCCTTAGGACTTAGCCACTTTTGTTTTTTTAACACACCGCTGTCATTGATAAACAGACTTAATGTTTCATTTTCTGTTGTATTTTGTCATGTGATAGATCTACAGGCTGATAGAGACCACCGGGCTGTCCAGAGGAGAGATAAAGAAATGGTTCAGTGAACAGAGGCTCCTTAATCTCAAAGGTATGTGGTTTTATCAGTGCCACACATCTTAAATGATAAAACACTCCGACTGTGATTAACCACACATCTTTCTGCAGGTTTTAAACAAGCTAATTTTGGATCTCAGAGGTGGATTTTAATTGCTAAGCCTTTAAAAAACAAATATACTGAGAAAGCCAGTTGTGTTTAATCGTCTTCTGTAATCAGCTGATAATGATTTTTTAACTACTGTTTATGTTGTGTCGTTTAGTAATATCAATTACCCGTCTTTTGGAAAGTCACAAATATATCTTGGTCCTTAATTCTCTCTGTCTGTGTCTCCCTTGAAGGCGTTCCTCCACCTCCAGTGCTGGTGAAAGCAGAGGTGACACCAGCACCCAAAGACAGTCCTGTAAAGAAAACAGTCCCCAGTCAGTTTCCCCTGCTGGAGAGGGTAAAGGGGAAGTCATCAGATCAGCTGAAGGCGCTGGAGGAGAGCTTTCAGAGAAGTGGCACTCCAACCGAGGCAGCGCTAGGTAAAGCCTTCAGCCAACCCTGTCACAAACAAATGCATAGAAGTTTGATATTTTACAACTTGGACCCTATTGTCCCATGTTTTTGGGACAAATAGGAACAACAATTTTTTTAATTGGTCCAATATTGAGTGAGAGCGCTGCGGCCGGCAGTGACGAAATAGGCTTTCATGTAACCACTCAGGAAATAATTGCACCGTCAATATACGTCGACTAAAACTGCTTGTTTTTTACCACTGACTCAGGCTGAGAATGTTATAAAAGTGCCTGACAGCATTATGGATCCCTACAGTGATAGACTTTTTTGTTACAGAGAGACATCATTTTTGTTTATCCAGAAACAATCTTGAAATGGCCATCACCAAACCAACCAAACTTTATCTGAATTGACAGTGTTTTTAGCGTGTATAGAAACAACATTTTTCACATCTAACGGGGTGAATTAAGGATTTATTTCAACCAAATTTGAATTGATGATTGCTGGAACAGTGGACAGACAAACCAGGATGGTTATTGTGAGTTTTATTTTGTTTCTGTCACTTTGAATTAAGTAGGTTTCATGATGACAAAATTACCGTTAATTTAAATAGAGTCTGGTGGCTTTTGCAATGGTGATTTTAGAGCTTTGTGGTTAAATAGAAAGGATATTACTCCTTAATATAAAGGGAGGAATTCTCTCTACAAGTTGTTAAATAATCTTAGTCTGTCAGTGACAAAAACAAGCACTTGTAGTGACAGTGTAACTATGCCTTGAGTGGTTACATTGCAGCCTGTTTCACTGCTGCTGGCTACAGCAGTCTTGTCAATGCTGGACCTATTTGTTGTTCCTATTCAGGTCAAGGTCCAGGTTGGAAAATACAAATCTTACCCTTTAAATCGCACATCTCAAGTCTTTGGATGCAAAAAGATATGATTTGATGTTAGCTCATTCTTATTTTGGTTCATAATATGCAACATAAGGAAGAAAGATGGAGGAGGGGGAAAGTATTAATGCCCCCTTTTATTCTAAATGTATTTTGACTTGACAGACTTCACAGTGGTGAGGAAGAAGACATTTTGTGTCAAGCAGTATAGATTCAAACAAATGTTTTCATGCTCATTTCCTTGTGGAAAATTGAGCTGCTTGATGTGAGCACATTATACACATATTTGCCTGCAGAAACACAAGTCAGCCGTCCTGCAGGTTGTTCACTAATGAAGCACAAGATTGTCTTGCCAGTCATATCTATTTTTAGGATGAGTTTGCATTGTGAAGTTTCTGAGAAAAGGAATGTTACAGAACTGTGAAAGTACTCATTATAAAACTTAGTGACTGAAGGAGGATAAATTGGGTGAGAATCAGATGGTCAGCTGAGCAGTTGGTTGTGTTCCTGTCACCATTCTCACTTTGTAACTTGGATGCTGAACTTACTTAAAGCAGTCCAGTAGTGTTTTCTTCTATTTATACTAGTTCACAGCATGTGACTTAATTTTCTTTCACCCCAGAGGAGCTGCAGGCCCGTCTCTGGTGGGTTCCTGCAGACAGGAATAGTATAAATGTTTTTAATGAGCCCATTTTAAGTCCCCTGGAGAGAGACTGAATTCCCAGGTTCCAAAAAAAACTGTCCACTTAGAGGTAACGCAGCTCATCTGATCCACTGAACTCTGTTCTGCTGCAGACCAGCTGGCCCAGGAGACCAGGCTGTCCAAGACGGAGGTGGACTGCTGGTTTTCAGAGCGCAGGGCGCTGAGGGACAACATGGAGAAGGCTTTACTCAGCATGTCTTCAAAGAGCACAGAGGACAGAGCGGAACGGCCAGGGGTGCTGCTGAATGGGGCTTCACATCGAGAGCAGAGTGGGAAACCTCTGCGCTCCTCCCCTCATCCACCTGTCCTGTCTTCTTCTTCCTCCTCCTCCTCCTCATCCTCCCCTCCTGTGCTCGCAGCCTCCTCCCCTCATCCACCGGCCCTCTCCTCCTCGGCATCACCTCCCATCCTCACCTCATCCTCCTCCTCTTCTCCCCATCCTCCCATCCTGTCGGCCTCCACGAGCCCGGCTCCCATTTCCAGCCGTTCCCTCACCCTGCTCAAAGAGGTAAGAAAACATGTTACGTCAACGCTGATTAGATGACAGTGTCTTAAAATATGACACAAGTTAAAGCTGTAGTGCAAGCTGTAACGATTGTGATATCAAGACATTAATGAGTTGTGACTTTAAAGAGATTAATTGATGAGATGGAATCTTTTTAAGTAAAATCTAAAGTGAGACGTTGTGTAAAATTGATTGATCTTGAGGAGGTATTGTAGTGGTACTTGAGTAAAAACCATGTGATTGACACTGCATGATGAGATTTACTGATACATCAGTATTAGAAATGAGATAAGACAGCAGGTGACTACAAGGTCAGATCTGACAAACTTAAGAGAAGGCGCTGGAGTAGTGTTGTGTCTAGAAAACTGCAGTATCCCATAGGATTATAAAACCTATAAATGGAACATATATCCATGAGATGTCTCTTGTACGACAACAGTACTCTTTTTATGCTGTGTAACATAGATGCAGGCTGCCAGTTAAAAATTATTTCAACTACTGCTCACTGATTTTAAAAGAGTCTATCAGCCTGTCAACAGCATCCAGTGTATTTATCTTATCACCCAAACCCACATAGCACATAAAGGTAGATGTGTAGGATGTTTAACATGATTCTCAACTGAATTGTTAAAAATTGAGTGAAACACACTCCTGTGAGCCGCTATGAAGCTTTTTACTGCTGGAGAGAATCTGGCAGGCATTGACAGATTACAGCAAAGCTAATGTAAGTAAATGAGGCAGCTGTTTATAACTGTTGTAATCAAGTTGCGTATCGGTGAATAAAATGTTATCTATGTAGGAAGAAATGTCACAAAGCACTTTTAAACATGACTAAACGCCTTTACACAGAGGGGGAGTGATGAATAAACTACATAAAATGCAAAATACTCACCCAGATCAGAACTATACATACTGGAGCAATGCAAATTTGTGATATTGCGATGTTGATGTCCATTCCACACAATGTGATTGGTTGATGCTTTTATTTGCAGTGCAAAAAGCTCAGAAAAAAAATCTACCTCATCCCCAAAAAAAAAAAAATGGTTTTGATTTTTTTCCCTTATAACATTAGTCTTCTCTGAGAAAGCAAACATGACAGAAACAGTTTAAAGGAATTTTATTTACATGTGAATTAAAAGCCCCCAGTGTGAAATGGCCTTAAAGCCATGCTAGCAACTCTGTTAGGCCATACTTAGGTACAGCAGTGCTTTGAGCTAAATGCTAACAACAACGTGCTAACATGCTCACACTGACCAGGCTGTCTGCAGGACCTTTAAAAGTCTTTATATGTTAATGTAAATATTGCCTCTTTACTTTATACTTGCACTTACCTGTCGGCAAGTTATAGGTTACCCTAACTCACTGTAATAACTATATTCCTACACAAAACCTACCACTGCATAGGACTGCATACTGTATATACTGCTTATGGTTATGCTTACCCTCAATGCTTGAATAAGAAGATTTACGATTAAGTGTCTGGTAAGTGCAGACACCCTAAGGATAATGGTTATGTTCACCATCTTAGTTTCGCGTGTTCAGTAGTGGAGAAAGTATCCAGATCCTTAAAGATGTACAATGCAGGATATTCCAAAATCATCACTTGTGACCCACTAGAAGTTTGTGGTGGTTTATTTATCTGCAGAAACTCTGCCCTCCTACTGTATTTCCTTTCATTTTTCTCCTATTTTCTGTGTTGGGGATGTTTATGGGCGTGTACCCACAACTGCCTTCAAGTAAGTGTCAGCTAACCCACTGTTATGATACCTGTTCTTGGGGAAAGCTTGGCACAGTGCGGGGCTTTACAAAAAAGTAGTGATCAGGCGCCAGACTGTAAGCAGCAGGTTCCCAAGAGACACAGCATCAAAAAAACACAAATATAGCGAGGGGACACGCCAAACAAGAGTGAGTCTTTGGTTAACTTTCACTTTAGCTGGCGAGTGTGTTTATAAACCGATGACCACAGCCCTGTATGGTATACCTTTTAAAAGTAGCAGCGCTCTTTACATCTCATTTTGTCATTCACCTATTAGTGTATCTATTAACCATGAGATCTGGCAGGAGGCTTGAACCCTTATTACAAAAGCAAGGCACAAACTGTTTTTTACTTTTCCTGGTCATTGAATTAGTTTGCTTTGTTTATTACACCAGGCCTACAAAGCCTTTTCTTTTTGTTATGAAATAGTGGATATATTTAATATATTTGTAAACATAATCTGTCTTGACAGATGTTCTGTCGGACTCAGTGGCCATCCCCTGAGGAGTACAGCCAGCTTGAGGTGCAGACAAGCCTTGGAAGGACCGATATCGTCCGCTGGTTCAAGGACCACCGCTCTGCGCTGAAGAACGGCGAAACTCTGGACTGGATGGAAAGTTTCCAAAACCAAAATCTCGCAGAGCAGCAGAAAGCAGGCCAGGAACAGAACGGCCAGAGCTCTGAGAAAAACCAGAGTGCTTCCTTGGACGTCAAGACTGTGAAAGGTGAGTTTTGGAAAGGCACTTGGAGTAAAGAACATTTTTCTCTCTTAATATCATGTTGCAAAGTGCTCAGTACCCTCGTTTGACTTTGTGTTTTCTCTGTTGTCATGCACATTTTATTTCAACAACCGTTGGTGCAGTGGAGGAGGCTGGTGAGAACACAGCAGCTGCTACAGAGCACTCAAAGCTGTCCGAGCAAGACAAAGTCCAGTGGTTGACTGACAGATTGGCCCACAGTGTGACAGACCTGAGCCGGACCAGACCGGACCAGACCAGCTCCAGCAATGCTGACAAAGGGAGGTGGGTGGAGAGAGGGAAACGGATCGTTTATCCTATATTTATTTTCTTGTGTTAGATGTTATACAGACAAAAAAAAGACCAGCTTTTTCGAGGGATATCTGAGGAGTTATTTTAGGAATTTTTGTGAAAACAGTCTAAAAATACAGCACTGTATGGACAAGTGTGGATGCTCAATTACTCCATTCTTTGCACTTGTTATTTGTTGCATCCACCAGATATTCATGCATGGTGTAGGGCATTTTTCACTGAAGCATTCAATGTGCACATAAAAATATTTCTCTGATGTTTGTTTCTTGTTCCTAGAAGGAGTCTGTTTGTGTTTAAACTTTGTGTTTGTTCTCTTGCCAGGTGGGTAAAGGTGACTATGGCGGTGGGGGAGGAGAGTGAAGCGGGAGTGGAAAGACAGAGGCTGGCAACAGACACTGAAGTTCCGACCTTGGAGCAACCTGGGAGGGTCACTGGTTGATGGTAGGTTGAGTTAGTTAAATATCCTTATAAAGAAAATTAACATCTTAAGTGTTGAGAAACAACAAAAAGCTGCAGAAATGTATAATATCTTGGAGGGGGGCTCTTTTCACGTCATACATACTCTAGTATACTTACTAGTATTGATCAAAAAATATATAGATTAGTGTAGTTTTAAAGTCTGTAACAAATTGATGTTGATTTTGTGGGACTTGGCTTGAGTAAATAAATAAATAAATGGTGATCTGTTCCTTTAAGATGCCACAGCTGCAGTCTCCAGCTACCCAGGAAGTTATTAGGGTGTAATTACCTCCGATTGGCCCTTCAAAAAAGATGGCATGCTGGGATGGCAGGATGATATTTGGACCCACACCATCATTAGCATCAAAGATGTAGACACACACACACACACACACACACACACACACACACACACACACACATAGTGGTATTGTCAAACTTCCTGCAAATGGGTTATACTTACTGTTTTATTATTATAATTTTTACCATTTTATCCAGTAAAGTTTCAGTTTTACTCCATATGCAAAACCATTATTTAGTTTTTTAGTGACCACCACAAGCAAGCCAGCATTTGTTCAAATCATACTCTGGAAACAATGTTCAGTAGAAAAGTACACTCAGTAGAGTGGAGGTCAACACCAGGTGGCCACATTCCAGTTGCGATGCAGCAGCCCGAGCTGTTCACGGCCTCTGGACAACTTCCAGCAGACGCGCTGCAGTGCGTCTCAGAAGATAGGATATATTGTATTTTTAAAAACTAAAAGAGCCTCAGTTGTTTGATCCATGTCCTTTAAAACTAGAGTTTTAATGGTACTGACTTTGTCTGTAGGTTACAGCACAACAAAGCATGACTAACAACAATAAATTGCATTGAATTACCTTTGTCTCTGAAATGTGCTATTTAACTAAACTTTCCTTGTAGGCTACATTGTTGCCATGTAACAATGTGGCCAATGTGGCTTGCAGCAGACAGTAAGTCTTGTTGTTCTAAGTGGAGAGAATTTGTGGAAAACTTGCTGCCCCTACTGGCTGGTTGTGAGGAGTGAGGATCAGCAGTCAATGTTGGTATAAAATAGACAGTAAAAGAGGTATTTCAACAGTTGCGCATCACTGCAAGCACAAGTGATCCTTGAGCATTAAGTCACGAATGTGCACACACACACACACACACACACACGCCCACACACGACCAAACATACAATCCCCTCCAGGCATAATGATTAAAAATAATAAAACATAGATATGTTTTTCCTTCGAACACAGCAGAGAGAGAACTGTGATTTTTTTTTTTTACTTGAACAGTGAGCCCACATGTTCATTTCAGTCCTTGTTTCTGTCTTGTTCTGTTCCAGGTCGAATAAATCATTGACTGCTGAGTCACCGACCGTCATGCGGCTGACTCAGGATGACCTAATGTGGAACCAGTGATGTAACTGTCTGCCTGTGATGTCATCACAAAGCACCGTTGGAGTTCCACTGTTAAAACACTGACTGATGTGTGGTGCAGATGCTGACATAAGAGGAGTGCCAAAGCTGGACTTGATGCATTGTTCTTACTACTACACTTTTTTTATTTTAAGAAACACCCTTGTAAATATTTTTCTGTATTACAAAAAAAAGTTTGTACAGTTTTACTGGGAGGGCAAGTTTTGTTACATTTTTTTAAAAAAAGTCGTGACTGGTGCCCCGAAACCTGGAATGTTTTCTTGTCGTCGTTGTTTTAAGATCAAAGTGTATGATAGTCTGTTATTCGCTGATAATCAGTCCTATTTTTTTGAAAATCAGACCTACTCATTATGAGTAGTCTTTGATGGCACTTGCATATATCCCTGTGGTAGTGATAGATATTTACATGCTAGGCTCTTCATCTCAAACTGTTAGGAAACTTTTCCTTTTCTCCTGCAGCGTCACTTCGACTCGCACTCACAGAATTACACTGATGAAGGTGGAAATCACTCAGAGATGCTCGAGTGGCAGTTAGAAGGAGCGACAGTGTTTTGGGCAATCTGAACACACAACATGACATAGAAATGATTAATCACATAGAGACGAAAGCGGAGTGTCTGTTTGATCGCACCATGCTGCCTTTTCTGCTCTCTTATCTGACATTTGCCTCAGAGCTGGGTACACTACAGACTGGTGACGATGATTTCAGCTCATCACTTCTTTGTTTGAAAAAAAACTTGAAATATCCTTGACTGAACTTGTCAAGAACATTTTGGTGAAAGTGTTTCACACATGATAAAATAACTGAAGCTCCTGTGATCTGTGAACACACCTCTTGTGGAAGGTCCTCCTGTTCAAAGCTGGATTGGTTTGCAGTTGATTTCTGTACAGTCGGTTCTGAACACCTGAAAACGGTGGTTCACGAGTTACAGAGAAAAACGATCTTCTGAAAAACAGCAAAAAGCATTTGGATCGTCACAACAGCCAAAGCTGTCATGTACTTCTTGCATGTGCTTCAACAATTTTCATTTTTAAAAACTCATTTTCAAAAATGATTTAAAGGGACATCTGTGATTTACTGGTCAGATTGCAAGCGCTCGCAATATTTGTGCAACAAAAAAAAAAAGTTGAGTTGAACTGTCATTTAACCCTGGTTTGAACAGCAGGTGTATGGCTGTTTGCTGGCTGAATGTCTGTTGCTGCTGCTGCTGCTTTAGTTTCCTGTTCAGACGAGTATCTGGGATACTGTACATTTGGTTGGCTAGAATGGAAAACCGCTTGCATTTTTCATTTTCTACTTTAAGTCTGCTGTAACTCAATAAATACACAACCAACTGTAAAACTGTAAAAGTCTCGATCTTCAAGTGTAAATTGCATGCATCAAAAACCTTGACAAGGTACAGGGATTAAGATTGCTCATTTACTTTAGTGTAAAATTATTTTGTGCATTTTGAGTTTGACAGACAGAAGCTGTGTTAAAGTGCTGAGTTAAAGATACACTATGAGGGATTTACTCAAACAATGTATAGACTCACACAGAAGTAATCCTCCTTAATCATCATTTATGTGGTGGTGTATTTTTCTGCAGAGACTCGCCTCCTGTCAGTATTTTCTTCTTATTTTCTGTGTTCAGGGTGTTTATGGGCATGTCCCCCTACAGCACTCAGGTGAGGTCAGGGCTTTATAAAAAAGGTAACAATCAGGTGCCAGACCATAAGCAGCAGGCATCCAAAAGACACAGCACCCCAAAAAATGTAGAGATACTGAGGCAAAATGCCAAACGAGAGTGAATCTGGGGTTGCCATACACTTTCGATGGCAAGGGTGTTTATAAACGGTCACCAACAATCCATCATAGCGTACCTTTTAGCATTCAATCAGTGAGAAAATTCCTCTCTTTAGACTGCACTGGCATGTTAAGTGGTAAATGATAAATGGACCTGCATTTGTATAGCGCCTTCATAGTCATCCGACCACTCAAAGCGCTTTTTACACTACAAGTCACATTTACCCATTCACACACACACATTCATATACTGGTGGCCAAGGCTACCATTAAAGGTGCCGCCTGCTACTCAGTTGTTTTTTTTAAACACTCATTTACCGATGGAACAGCCATCGGGAGCAATTTGAGGTTCAGTATCTTGCCCATACTTCAACATGCGAACTGGAGGAGCCGGAGATCGAACCGCTGATCTTCTATTTAGTAAACAACCTCCTGAGCCACAGTCACCACAAGTCACTTAAAATTTGTCCACATTTACATCTGGGTTTGGTTGAACTTGACAGGGGTGTTTTTGCATATTTGTAGTGATGCACTGGTTTTAATCAAAGACCTAAGCTGCTATAATTATTTCAGTTCACAATTTGTTAGTGAAGAGTCCCTCACAGGACTCGATTTTGACCGTGGGAACCATGTTGGTGCGACACAAAATGCAATATGTTTTTAAGTGTGCTCCCTCAGGCGGCACTCAGACAAGTTTATGTGGCACTTTCTTTTATGCTCATATGTATTATGTTTATGTTTGTTTTCATTGCCATTTCAGCTTCCAGCAGGAGTTGAATCTACTTGCTCAGTGCGAAGGCCCCACAGTGCGTGGTTGAAATTTAGGAGGTGTGCGCATCACCTCCTCTGCAACCTATGTTTACCCTTAACACCTTTTTATGTATAGGTTTGTAGAGGCATTAAGTAACTTCAGAGCAAAATTATGTGCACTTTGATACAATTAACAAAATCAACCAAAGTTAAGAATCAGAGCACATTTGCCTTGTTGTATTTACATAAAAATAAAACCCTACGGACTGCCAATTAACTGCAGAATAAACTATCTATTATAATTAAAGCTAAAACAATTTGTCAATAAATTAGTCGACTGACATTGAAAATAATTTTTCAAGCAAAAATTCAAGCATTACTTCAGTAAGACTTCTAAGTGGTGAAGAGTTTCAGCTTTTCTTTGTTTTATGTCACAGTAACATACATATCTTTGGGTTTAGGTGTGTCACCTGACCAAACAAGCAAAGCATTTTTCACCATATAATATTTATAAACAAAGTGATTCATGACCAATAATATTTGGCAGATAAATTGGTTATGTTTGTGTCACACAGTTAGTGTCAGCCCTAACTGAATTTTGTACATAGTGACTGACTCTCAACCAGTCACACTGGAACATGATTGGTTGAGCTCTCCTGACGTGAGGGAAGAAAATCAAAGTGTCGCATGAAGGAAACATGGTTAGTTTGATAAATACACTCTCAGACTCGTTCATCTTTTCAATAAACAACTGTTATATTTACAAAAAAAAAAGATCAAAATCCCGTCTTCACCTCTTTGATTGAGATGAGATCTTAAGACAGAGGAAGATCAGGTCTGTGCCACAGAGGCTTAAAAAACATTTTTACACCCATGTAAAATCAGACCTGGAAACAGTGCTCTCTAAATAGCTTTTCCCATGTTCTGCTGAGAGCACACTCCCAGTGCGTTGGTAATTACAATGTAATCTGATATGGCATCACAGAGACAGAGAGAGAGAGAGAAAGACACCAGAGTCAAAATCAACAGCGTGCTGGTGTGCAGCTGCAACATCTCTTGTCCTGACAGTCCCATGGCAGGGTGTGGAGAGACGGTGGAGGGGAGTGTGAAAAGAAGAGGACAGAAAGGAAGAAGAAAAGGGGAGGGGAGATAAAGATTCATTACATTTAAAAAAAGAAAATCTATTAATTCATATTTTGTTCTATCTGCTTCACATGGACACATCCGCAGTAGTAGTAATGAAGAAGTCAGCCTATGGCCAGAGTCCTGCTGTGCGCTGCTGTCACTGTTAAAATGCGTGCTTCCTCAAATTTCATCCTCGTGTGTCCTTAAAAACTTAACATGAAGGTAAATTAAAGTCAAGGTTTTCTCCCAAACACAAGAATTAGAAAAAGCAAGCACTTTAACCTGAAACATAAACTGCAACGCCGTTTGTTTTGGGGAGCAAAAAGAAGGGGAGGGGTGTAGCTCTCTCTCCTCTTGTCTCAGCTCATTCACCCCCCAGACGAAAGCCTTGGCCCCAGTTGTGGCGTCCTCTCCCTCCTCCTCCACCTCCTCCTCCTCCCCCCTGCTCCTGGGCAGCCGGTCTGCTGGGAGGGACTCCAAAACCTGACACCCCTCCCCTTCTGTTGGGGAAGAACCGATACCTGGAGAGAGGAGGAGGGAGATGTGTGAAGGGATGAGATGGGAGGTATTAAAATCCAATCATTAAAAGAGATGACTTTAGAGCAGTTTATTATCGAGGAATTTAATAATGTTTTGCAAGCAGGTGATCAAGCAACAATTTGTATTTTGTGAGAGGCAAACTAAGTGGTTGGGTTTTCTTTTTTAATTAAAGGAAATGTGCAGTTTTATCCTGAGATCTGGTGAAATGGTGAGGCAAGTACCCACAGCTTTATTACGTATAAGTCCTAACAGTCCAGTTGGTGAAACAATACACAACTACAATCATCATTTCATGGAGCATGGCAAGCTCCTGAGCAACTCTAATGTCCTCGTGGTATATCTGTTAGTTTGATGGTGCAGTGTGTCTGTTGTTATGTGTCACTGTACATGGCTGACTAAACTAGTCACTAAAGAGAGGACTCTTGGGAGGAATCCAGTTCTACTCAAATCCTTAAAATACTTGAAAGTGAAACTCAAAGCACAAAGAACAGATGCTTCAAGCTGAACCAAAATGAAGCCCTTTAATTGTTTGGGTAATAATCTGAACTTTTTGTGTTTGTCTTTCAAAAAAGGGTTTTAAGTAATACAAAGTTCAAGATGTTATCAGGCCCTGTCTAAAAACTTAACTGGTTTCCCTTGAGCCCTGCATTTTAAAGCAGCATGCATGTAACTTGGCTGCTCAACAGCAGCAATTGTGGCCACATGTGAAAGTCGTGGCATAATGGTTAATTCTAAAACTGTGTGCAATTAATGAAGAGTCAAACACTCAGCAACACATTATAATATAGCTTTCATTGCTAACATGAGCCAGCATAAGCCACTGGTCACACTAGACCAAGTAAGGCTGGAGCAGCATAATCCCTAAGTGTGTTGTAACATGAAAGGATGTTTTATTCCTTATGAATTTAACCTCTCGTTTGTAAGTGGGAAAATGTGTAATTTCTTCTTTCAGAAGTTACATAGTCTCACTTTTAGGATGTCTGTAGAACATCCTTAATTTTCCCAAATCTCAGATATCGGTGAGTTTATTGTTATACCCAGCCTAAAGCCTAAAATCCAGGTTGGACAAAAAAAACTTACAAGAACTCTGGTGTGGAGAGGAAGGAGCGTCCTCCCAGGTCCATAGGGTATTTGAACATGAGGAAGAAGTAGAGGTGACCCACCAGGTTGCCCGTCAGTTCATTTACAAACCTGCACAGTAACAGCAAAGAGAAGAAGAGTCAAACAGAACAGAACTAACATTACACAAGGCTGGTGTAACATGGACACATTCAGTTGTAACACAGGATGGATTTACATTTATAGTGGAGTGTGTGTGAAATGTTAGTGTTAAACGGTGTCTTTGATTCAACTAAATAAAAGCACTTACGAGCCTCCGATGATGAAGTTGAAGACCAGGATGACCCAAGGTAAATAATGTGCCTATAGAGCAACAGGAAATATATTTAATATACTGTTAGAATTAGCATCACATCACACTGGTAAATATTACTTAGAATAAAGATCACGTAATGACCATACCATAAAACATGCTCTCTTACCTGCTCTGATACGACTATGAAATATGACATACCTTTAACAGTTTGCTAGATAAAACTATTATCTGTGATGTAACAAGCGTTGGTGATAAAACATAATACCTTGAATCGTGTTCCAAACCAGTAGTACACAATCGTGTCTTTGTGGATCAGAGCCCAGACGTAGAGCACTGACATGACCAGTTGGATCATCAGCAGCTGATAACAACATAAACAACGTTATATTGATCAAGCTGAATGCCATCAACAAGACAGCTGTGTGAAAATGTTTCCCAGTAATTTTTCAAATTTTGGTCAAATTAGGACCAGTGCAATGTCACCTAACATCTGAGGGTGTTTCATAAAGGAGGGCTTGTTGTGAAAACCCTGTCTTGAGTGAGCCTAACACACTGAACCAGGATTTAAGAAATACTTACTTTTTAAAACACTTCAGCATAAACAGAGCAGACACACTACTTGTCCCTGTGAGAGACTGTTTATGTAGAAGTGTTGTCAACAGTAAGGTTTTTCTGAAAATGCATGTTGAGACAATGAGACTTGGATTATACTGCAAAATTTTTGTAGGTTTTTGTAATGTTATGTTTTAATGTGATGAACTATTGGTACACACAGCCCCCTTTTCTTCAATTCATCAAGATTATTCTCAGATTATGGATTCTTCCTTCACTGTGGAGGCATGCATGAAAAACAAAGCTTTCCTCACAAATTCATTGTAACACATGGTGAGTAATTAACATACAAATAGTCTTTTTTATTGAGGTGAAGTATTTCTTTAAGTGGTTTCATAAAGCCAGCTCAGAGCGAATATGATCAGATGAAGTCATATCTGCTTTACGAGCTGCTTGTTTTTGACATTTGGGTTATATAATCTTTCTTTGTATTGTAAGTGCTGAAAATTGATGTACCACACATGTACAAAACAACTCTGACATCTCAAATAGGACCCTTGCCAGGTAATTTTTATGTTTTTATTTCTGAAAAGGCAGGTTTCAGGTAGTCAGGTCATTTAATTTTGTGACATTTAAAAGATGAAAAAAGTGTGAAAATGGTACTTAATAAGCCATGGGTCAGAGATATTTATCAGCTTGCTTTAATTGCAGTGTATTGTAAAGCTCAAATGTTGCGCAGATACTTGAGATTAAAAAAATATGAGCTAGAATTTAAAGTATGCAATAAGTGCAGCTCGTGTCAGATAAGGCATTTAGGACACGTACTTTAAACCGACACATTTAGAGTGCTGTTGTAAGCAATAGGGCTGGGTACTGTTACTCAATAAATGTAAGGTATCGACTGAATGAACCCAGTACCATGTAGTATCAAAACTTTCCACTCAAATGATGTATGGTGTATTTGACACAGTTGATAGCAGCATGCAGAGATGTCAACAAAATGTTAAAAAGTATGGCTTTACTACACACCTATAGAAATAAAGTATCAAATGAAGTACTATTCATTATACTATTGGTACTGATATCACTTTAAGGGAACTGGTATCATAATTTGCAGCCCTAGTAAGGAGGACCTTTAATTGTAACACTATTTAAGCCTGAGGTGAAGAACATTTTCCAGTCCTTTTTTTTTTAAGTGAGCCTGATTTAAGCAGTCATCTTGCATTATGAAACACTCCCAAGATCTCAATTGATAATTGCAAACAATTGCTTTATGCTTTATATACACAGCATACATGGGTCATATTATTAATAATATTGTGGTATAAATACAGAGAGAGACGAGGATTCTCACCTGCATGTTCATGAACAGCCCGGCTATCTATAGCTAGAGTCAAGGACAACAACATCGTGGCTCGATACAATCACAGCTGGAGCCTTAAGATTAGAGCAGCTGGTGACTGGAAGGTTTCCAAGTTAAAATCCCCTCCCTCCTTCCCTGGCTGGCAAGACAGAGGCAAAGATGGCAGCAAAGAGCTAGGATCAATGGTGGAGTGGAAAACAAGCCAACAGGGATGTGACCCCTTATTCTCTTAGGGGTCGCAGGGGGGCTGGAGTCTATCCCAGGTGACATTAGGTGAGAGGCGAGGTATATAGAGACAGACCACCATTCACACCTATGGGCAATTTAGAGTCACCAATCAACCCAGAAAAAACCCCACACTGACACGTGGAGAACATGCGAACTCCGCCCAGAAGGGCTCCCCCACCCTGGGTTCGAGCCCCTCAACCTGGAACCCTCCTGCTGTGAGCCAACAGTGCTAACCACTACATTACCGTACTGCCTTTGCAATTCATCATCAAACAGGAGGTTATAGAGGGCGGGGGGTGATGTTACTTGAAGGATACAGCAATGCAGAGCCAGTTGAAGAGGAGCATGAAGATATAGTCTGCAGGCCTGCCATCAAACAACCCTGGATACCAAGACAAAGATTAGCACAACAAAAAGAGCATCCAGTGTGTGTATGTGTAAGTCACTGAGGTCAGCA
>JAPZEB010000025.1:20508971-20520608 GCA_029783705.1 Chaetodon striatus | reverse complement strand
CCAGCCACTCCACGGTGGAAACTCATTTCAGTACGCGATCTCATTCTTTCAGTCACTACCCAGATCTCATGACTATAGGTGAGGGTTGGGACGTAGATGGACCAGTAAATTGAAAGCTGAGCCGGAAGGCGAAGCTCCCTCTTCACCACAATGGTCCGGCACAGCGCCCACATCAATGCAGAAGCCGCACCAAACCGCCAATCTATCAAGTCAATCAACTTGTTTTAAGTTAAATTAAACTAGAATTACTGCCCAGCGGTTGTATACCTCCATGAACCAGTCAAGTTGCAGTTACAGTTTGCATCTATGTCCATCTAAACTCATATGTAGCAATGACAGGAGACAAAGCTTCAAATATGGACGTTGCTGCAAAGAAGTTAAAAATTCTAAAACACTGATGCTTTACACAGCACAGAGGATCTATACACTCAGCAAAGTTTCAAGGTGGACACCCAAGATTAAAGTCACCATTTCAGTGTCTGACCAAATGTCTCCCCTTCTGTTTCTAAGGTATGGTGTTGAATGATGGCCAGAAAAGATTTTTTGCAGAACATTATGATGAAGCTGACCTTTGATCTTCTGGATATACATCATATCCTCCTAATCACTTAATCATTTTATGCTATTAGACATTTATTTTGAAATTTTGTCATAATTAGCATATGAATTATTGAGTTATGGCTAAAAACATGATTTTGGGAGGTCAAAGTGACTTTCACCTTTAACAACCAAACTCTAATCTGTTCCTCCTTGAGTCCAAGTGCATGTTTGTACCAAATGCGAAGAAATTCCCTCAAGGCCTTCTTGAAATATGGTATTCACAGGAATGAGAAAGATGAGGTCGCGGTAAACTTGACCTCTGACCTGTGACCGCTAAGTTATAATCATTTCATCCTTGAGTCCAACCAGACATTTGTGCCAAATTTGAAGAAATTGGACTAAACAAAAACATAACATTGGTGCAGAAGCATAATAAAAGTTACTTAAAATGAAGTTGTGTTAAGCGGATTTTGAGTTAAGTCACATCAATTAAGTCTTGCTGAAACAAAGTCTAATCAAACCAAAGGAGGCAATTTAGGTCAATTTAATTCAAACTAAAGCGTGTCAGAGTCATACCAGTCTTCAGATGACTGGGTTTAAGTCAAGGCAGATCAAAGCTGAGTCCTGTTTGATATGGCGTGTTTTCTTTCCTTACCTACCTGTGTGAACACCAGGCCGGGCTGGCCCACTATTTGGCAGGTCTGAAGAATAGACTGCAGGCCATTGGCAGCTGCTGAGAGCTGATGAGCAGGTATGACAGTGATGGTCTGAGGCACAGTGTGCACCGTGCCATTAAACTGTTTCCTCCTGGCCTCCTCCACTTCCTCTGGAGTCCAGCTCACACCGTGCTTCAGCCGCTGGGCTGAGAACCACACCTGGGTGCAGAGCAAGTTAATTCAACTCCACCATTTACAAAAAGGCAAT
Organism: Chaetodon striatus; assembly: GCA_029783705.1. Classification (NCBI taxonomy): domain Eukaryota; kingdom Metazoa; phylum Chordata; class Actinopteri; order Chaetodontiformes; family Chaetodontidae; genus Chaetodon; species Chaetodon striatus. Next base: position 20,519,144 of record JAPZEB010000025.1, on the reverse strand, counting down.
ATTTAGTAAACTTCAGACTTACATTCTAAGTCAGCATTTGAGGTGGCTTTTACTTGATACAAAAAACAGAGTAAGGAGCTTCTGTTTGTTTCTTTTTTATGTGTCTCATGCTATAATTCACCCAAAGTATCAGCCAACTTTCATCTACCTTGATCTGCTCCTCTGTGAACTGCGTCTGTGCTGCCAAGCTGCTAATCTCAGCCATGGAGGGGTAAGGAAACTTCTTGTATGTGCTACCCAGCAGGGGGTTGGTGTCCATAGCTGCACTGTAGGAGGGGATACTGCTGAGGGGAATCAACAGCTGAGGCTGAGCTGCTGCTGCACTCTGCTGAGCCTGGAAAGCAGAAAGCACCTGAAATAAAGAAAGAGAGGGAGGAGATAAGAAAGGTCTTGACTGATAATGCTACACAGTGGCAAAGTGGAAACACTGCTCAAGATCTGTTTGGCAAGCTGCAGTCTCTGAATAAGGTATTGAATATCTATCAGCTGCAGAGCTGCTGTTCTGATGCTGAAGTTGACATCTAACCTCTCTGTTGAGGATTTTTAGCATTGCGGCCACCCATTATATAAAGCCTACCAGGTGTTTATAAGTGTGCAGGTCACTGTTGCAGTAGAAAACATACATTACTTTTTCACAGATAGGAGTAAACAGTGCTGTGATGAGTTTACTATACCCCTGTATAATTAAGACTTTGTACCTGTGCCAGTCCAGCAGGCAGAACTGTGGGGTTTAAAGCTGATGATTTCCTCTGCTGATCTGAGGGCTGGTTGACCAGCAAGCCGCCTCCCCCGAGCTTCATGGAGTCATGCAGCAGCATCTCCACAGGTGTCATTGGCCCAAGAGGAGCTTCGATGGGTTCCTGCTCTCCTCCCACCTCTCCCTCGCCACCAACTCCGAAACCTTCCGCCGCCTCATCTGCCGATTTCAAGGACACGGCGATCCTCTTGGGTTCAGATTTGGTCTTCATCCTCATTATGGGGGTCTTGCTGAGGGAAATGGCAGCAACCGCGGCAGGGTCTGTTCCTCCCTCTTCGGGTGTATCACACTGTTGTTCCTGTGTTGGCTGGTCACTGCTCGGATCCTCTGGAGGGTTTGTCGCACTACGTTTCAGTGAGGGAGTGCTGACTTCACTATCTTCTACAGCAGAGGTACTGGGCTCATCTATGATAATAATAATACACTTATTAACACAGTTTGTGGATATTTCAGGCTAACAATGTGCCATTGCCGTATACACACGGGAGTACGGGCCAAAAAGAATCTCACCTGTATCTGGAGGGGTGGGGACAACCACTACTGCCTGACTCAGCTCCTCTGCAGTCGGCCCCTCCTCTGCTCCCTCCTTCATCTTCCCCTCCTCCTCCTCCTCCGCCTCTTCCTCCTTTGCCCTTTCTGTTTTCTCTTCTACCTCTTCCTGCTCCACTACATCAGAGGGCAGCACCATACAAGGTGTGGTCGATTTCCGGCGGCTCGACATTGTCAAAGCAAACTCTGTTTACTTCTACTCAGGGTAAAGAAGATCTGGGACAGAAGGGTTGACGCTCACATGTCTTTGGTCAGGTGGTTTTGTTCACATGCGACATGAGTCCTTAAATTATTAATTTCTGGTGAAGGAAACATTACAAATATGAAAATGTCATTAAGGATTTGTCATAAAAAAAATAAACTGTTGAATGTTTTATACCAAATACTTCTTTGGCAAATGGCCTTACACAACTCCTTTGATGTTATAAGTTGAACAAAAAACAGCTTCACAACTTAGACAAGTGATTTGCCTTTTTGGGGTGGGGGGATTATGACTTATTTAAACACAGGAAGACATATTACACTCAAATGCTTTATGACAATGCAATGGCCATTATTTTTTTCTTGAATGAAAATCAATAATTACTTCACAAAACAACTGATAGATTTATAAGTAGTTAGTTGCAACCACGATGTAGTAAAACAAGCATACATATGCATATGTATGCAATTATTTCTGGGACTGAACTGCACATTTTCAGTTCATAGAGAATGAACCTAAAACCCAACAAAATATTTTATGTGTCTACTAAGAACATGATACTTCATAGGTAAATAGTGTAAATACACAAGTGAACACTGACTCTGGATTGTATGCAGTGCCCAGGGGAGGAAATATGTTGTTGCACTTCACTCAGTATAATGACTAATAGCATGATATAACAGCTTTAACAACTGCAGTTTTATATGACATTTGCATTTATCACCAATAGTAATGAATACAAAAAATCTCAAGACATGTTCACATTAATGGGCAATGCTATGACCTGCAATCAATAAGCAAGTCGATAATTTTTGTACTCAGATTTTTTTTCCTGTCATTTGCTTATTTTTCAATTTTCTTGTTACATTGTTCCTTTGAATACAGTTGAATATGTTTTATCTGTTGCTCAGACACAACAAACAATTGGACGATGTGTCTTTGGGCTCAAGGCAAACCGGGATGGGCATTTTAAAGTTCATTTTCTATGCAACATTACTCATAGATAAAGAACCAATAATCATGGGTTGCAGCACTGTTTGAAGCTATTAATTCGGACAACTGAGATTTATAAATCACTAACACAATATGAAACCACATGAAAGATAACTATGGTACTGAACTCACACCACAATCTTCAATAATTAATGTCTTATTCTACTTAATGTAAAATATGATGAAGTGTGTGACAGGGTAAATCCAGCTAAAGTCAGTTTATTGGTCTTCCAACAGTAGCAGGGCTCAAATGATATCACCAGAATAATTTAAGAAACCCCAGGATATGACTAATATTTTCTTGCGGCAGGTCATTATTTCACTTGATGATTACCGCCTTAATTACGACTAGGTCATTCACTGGAATAGAGGTGTTGCAAATGTATAACAATGCCCACTTCCAAGACAACACAACAATATGCCTGGGGTTAATGCTTTATTGTTGCTGGTTGAGTCCGTTAAATAGACAGTGTTAACAATAACGTTACTGTGTACAGCATGCTATTCTGCACTGCCACCATGAGATTATTTGCATTAACAGTTAGCACATCACTCACAATTTCGAGGTGTGAGCTAGCTAATTCGTTAAAGTAACGTTAAAGCGATAAATTAACATAACAGGACATCTAACTTAGCTCTACAGCATGTAGCATGTATATGAGGTGGGCCACCTAGCCGGTGTTAGCCGGGGCAGTCATTATTATTGATCATGTCTGGCGGTAAACTTACTGGAACTACTGAAATGTGCACTGTGTTGCTACCAGGCTGTCGAGACGAGGCGACGAGTAATTTCCTGGGTCTCAGCAGAGCAGCGTTCTGGTTCAGTCCGGTGATGTGTCTCCTTTCCCCGGCTAACCATTCAGCCCCAGCCTGCCCGGGACTACAGCAGCTAGCGTTAACGTTATTTGGGCTTGCGGGTCTCCAAAACCCAGCGGAGGCAGGCAGACAGACAGACGGACCGGTCTAACGGCTACGGCTCCCGTCTGCAGATGCTGGAAACACCGGACATCTCTCTCCTCGTCGGAGCAGGTTATTTTATGCCCAGGACGCTCCTTAGTGAAACTTATGTAATCTAAAACACGGTAATTACACTCATTATATGGCCATTGGTGCTGTGTTAATGTGCTGACCTAATTCTCTGATATTTTTTAACGGCTGATTTTTTTAATGATCAAACGGCGTCATCATTCACTGTGATACGTGCTGACGTCATTCCTCGGCGACTCTAGGTGCTCTAAAATTTTCGAAAAATTAGCAAAAAATATACAATATTTTACCACTCAAATATAACCTTTATGATGTGGACTGAGATGTGCGCTGTCCAGGACAAAAAGTGGTACCGAAAAACGTTTAAAACGGGCTGTGCATTCATCCGTTTCCCAACCCGGCTGTCTGCCAACCTGTCCTTACATGACCTGTCAGGGCAGTAGAAGAGAAGCTACTTGAGGACAACACTGACATTGCAAAGTCTCCTCTCAGAACACCTGATCTCGTCTTGTTTTGCAGTTCAGACTTCAGTACTCATTATTTCAACTATCGCCACTCTATTTTTAACTCGGCTACACTGTAAGGCGCTTTGCATCTTGTTTATGATGCTGCTTTGTAAGCGCCATATGATATATTAATACTAACGTTACCTGTGCGCAAATAAAATGCGGTAATAGCCAGCTGAGTCCCTAGGTAAATGTCACAGTGAAGTCATGCGTATTATTGGTTAAAACGTTTACCACAGGAGATGAACAAAGAGAAAATGACCAGGCTGTAAGTTAAACTAGCCAGCGGGTGTAAAAATGTAACTGCTATATCCAAAATAGAGAAAATGAACGCCAGAATAAAAACGCAGTGTATACCCGGAAGGACACAGGGATTTACACACCACTGCACACCTGTATTTTTTGTTTTTTTTGAGTTGCTATTACAGATAAAATGCCTTTTCCACTACGATGTGAAACAATTTAGTGTTGCACTTCCACAAAATTGCGAGGCTGTTAGATAGATTTTAGGAAATTGGTCAAATTGATGCAGTAGACGCCGATGTCTCTAAATCTAAATCTAAATCCGTTAAAATGTTAAAATGTATTACCCCTGTGCAGAAAACAAGTGATGTTTTAAAGAGGCAATCATGATACTCTCTGATACAAGTCCCCTAAACACTGTGTTGGCCAAATGAATCAGGGTTTGCCAAGAGTGACAAGTGACACACAACATTTAGAGGAAACTCGTTTATTTAAATATAGACAAAAGAGGTAATACAAAGATTTTGCTAATGCACAAAGAGAGGTGCCTGTAGATTTCTATGAAAATAGCACCAAAGTGTATTTACATAGCTGAGAGGATGAGTATGATTATTAAAAAAAAAAAATCATATTCTTCCAGTAGCAAAGTCAACAGAAGTCTTCAATCTCTTGCTCCAACTCCTAATCAAATGAAAACAGCAGGAAACGACAATAGATTAGAAACATTCAAATACTTTAGGCAAAAGTAACCACCTACTGTACTTTAATAATATCAATTTAATTAATGCTGAATAACACTGGCAATAGTCTATGTTAAGGCTGCAAGTAATCACCATTACACTCCTCTTCAATAACACTGCAATGATAAAACAAAAAAACTGGAATATCAGAAGCCTCCTTTCCAACAGTCATTAAAACATGTCATAAGAGGAGAAGCACGGGTAATTAATAACATTAATGATGAGGTGTATCAGGACAGTGCTGCTGGACTCAAAGGCATGGCTTATTTACAGCCATTATTAAGGTTATTTGTTATGTATATACTTTTCTCGCAATGGAGAGTCAGAGGATCTCCAGTGAAAAAGGCAACATCTGCTGATCAGTACAGTCAGAAGTAGACTGGCAACAAAAAGCAGCCCGGGCCTCTTTTGCTGCATCAAAATTCAACTGACAACATGTTTGTCGATCAATGAATCATTGTTCAAGAAACGTAATCTGTTAATACGTATTATTTGTTTTAGGCTTATATGTAAAACACTGAAACTAGTATTACTGGATGTGTTAAAGAGTAAATAATGCCAGAGATGGAGATGGAGAAAAAATCCAGCTCTCCCAAGACCGGCCCACTGTGTGGCAAATTTGTGAATCCTAAATTGACGAAAAACAGACTCGCCCTACGCTCCCAATAATTGGCTAGTACTCATTGCTGTCGTTGGTTGGATTGGTTAGGGTTAGGCAAGAGGAGTGGGATTGGTTAGCATAAGAATGTCAGATGCAGAGTAAGGTGGGTCACTCCTTCACTATCCTAGGATTTGCAAATTCGCCACCAGGAAAATTCATCATATACTCAGTCATATACTGACCTGTATTAGTGAAGTTTTGTTGTAGTCTCGTCTGTGTCTGTAGATGCTCTGGCAGAGCAGAGCGTAGAGTTTCTCCAGCTTGTAGACCTCATAGCCTTCAGTCTTGGTCACTACTCTCTCCAACAGCTCCTGAAGAAATGAGGAAAAATGCAAGAGACAGAGGAATGCTATGCAGGTTACATTTTTTGTTGTCAAACTCCATACCCTCCTGTTGAGATAAAACCCATGTGTACAGGATGAAGAAAAGATAACACAACATAGCCTTGTCATTTGATTATCAGGGCATCTATGAGTAGTCAAGATGCAGAACACCCATCTGACCAGGAACTATAAAAAGAATGAAGAATAAGCCAGACACCCACAATATCCCACACACCTTTAATTTGTCTCTGTCCACCACCAGAACAGGAGTTTCCTGGTCCAGGATCTGCAGAGCTTTGTCAACATCGACCATCTGCTGCTGCAGCACAGCGTTCTTTAGTGCCCGAGTTATGCGTCTCACGCTGCGCTCTAAGACACAAGATAATACGCACAAGTGTTTAGATGACTTAAACAGATGACAGTGAGCTGATAACACTGGGATTACACCCTGCTCTCTAGAAACACTACATTATTTTCCTATTGCTAAGGCTATAGGGGATTAAATGTCTGCATCTTTTAATATCTTTACACCTCAAATTAAAGAGCCAAGCTTTGAGTGTAAGACAGTGTTAACATCAAACCTGGGCCTGTGTCCTCCTCTCCTCGGACAGCTGCAGAGGCATCTGTGGTTGAGGTATCTGTTGCTTCCACCTCCATTGGTTCAGCAGGGCTGTTCTGCTCTGCCTCCTCTACAGTAACTACCTTGTTGTTGCTTTCATCTGCCTGAATTACAGTTTGACATTTCTCAGTCTCAGTTTCTGTCATCTTTTGGCTATTAGTTTCACCACTCTCCTCTGAGTTGGATTGCCCCTGGGTATCTCCTTCTGACTCAGCGTGGCTGTCCTTGTTAGTGTTCACTGAAGAGGTTTCACTGTTCTCATTTTCTGCCTTTGTCAACACTCTGCCTTCCTCTGACTGTCCTGGTTCATCTGTGACAGCTTTATCCTCCTTTTCTTTTTCGTTCTGCGTCTGCTCGTCATTTCCTGGTTTCCCTGTTTCACACAGGATGACCTTATCTTCAGCAGCTTCACTCCTCTCCTCCCCTGACTCCTGACACACCTGCTCCTTTGCAGTAGGCCCAAAACTACCTTCCTGATCTGGTGCAGGCCCTGACTCCACATCAACCATCATCTGATCCTCCTCTCCACCAGTCCCCTCATCACACTCTGCTCCTCCTCCCCTCTCAAGCTCATCCTCATCATCCCCATCTTCCTCTTCCTCATCAGACCCCAACTGTGCATCATCTCTGGACGTGTGAGGAGAGCAGGAAGGCCTCTTCTTTGCATATAAGCCAGTAGACCAGCGACTCTTCCGCCTTTTCTTCTTTTGGGCTGGAAGTACAAAAGATTTTTAGTGATAGTTCTTTTACGGAAATCATTTCATTTTTTGTATCTACAGTAGTTTCTACCTGCGTTTTTAGGCGTTGTAACAGCAGAGGCACTTGTACTGGAAGTGACTGCAGCGGTGGATCCAGCCGGCTCTCTTTGAGGGGTCATTTCAGTGATTTTGGCCTCAGCAGGAGATTTGGATTGTTTGGGAAGGACGTGGTAGAAGGAGGGAGCAAACCGGGCATTGGAGCAATCTGAGGTAGTCAAAAAAAAAAAAAGCACAATGCTTTTTGTCATTCTTAAACTGATGGTCTGGTTTAAGTGGATACAACAGTACAGAGTGATTCTTGAGAAAAGACGCTCAAGCTCAAGTAATTTCTGTGAGAGGGTGAGTGTTTTACATGACAAACTAGGTGAGTAGAGGAACTGAAACCGAATATAGTAGTAACAAATTAAAAGCATAAACTTGTGCAGGATACTATATAAAGGTTTTCAAAATTAGCCACTACATAATAGTCACTGAGCCAAGTCAGCCCTTGGGTAACTAAAATTATCTGTACTGGTTATTATTTTAAAACTGAGCTCACACAGAATGTCAGTGTATTCCCTTTGGCTGGGACAATGTCAATTATGCAACGCTTGCCATCTAACTACATGTACGCATACACAAATACACACAGCTGTCACCTCTTGTGCTGCGCGACACTTTGATCTCCACACAAATCTTCTCAAAATCTTCATCCAGTTCATCTCTGATGATAGCATGGACAGTGTCCTTCAGTGCACATGCTCTGTGGCGGATCTGACGGTCTGGAGGAAACATACACACACTGTCCGTGAGCAAACATGCAACTTTTAAGTTCATACAGTTGCATTACACTAAATAGTTACTGTGTATGTTCTGTGAGGATGGTGAGTACGTTTACTGTGTGTACCTGAGGGGTCCCTGTCTGGGTTGTATTCGAGGGCATTCTGCCAGATGAGATCCACGTCTTGGAGGAACTCTTTGACCGTCCCATACTGATGGAGGTCAATCTTGGAGAGAACTGTTGACAGGTCCATAGGCTTCTTGATCACCTCAGCGTAATCTGGCACCTAAAACACAAAGATAAAGAGGCTGCCGTGATTACAACGGTGGGAAAAATGATCAGACTGAAACTGGATAAAATAATGGATAATGGAGGACAGTACAACAACAAACCTGTTGGAGTACAGACATTTTTCTCAGTTAAGTCAACAGTGACTCAGCTTCAAGGAAGGCTTTATTAGGGAATATGAGATGAGAGAATATAATGGTACAGCTACCTCCTCTAAATCCACAGGCTTTGTAAAAGCCTTGAAGCGTTTATCTTGGGACAGGCGGTTAGTGACATCACGCAGAAACAGGCGGAGCTCCCTGAGGGTGTCTTCTTCCTGCTCCTCCAATCGCTGGATCTCCTCTTTCGTCAGCTGACGTGGGAGAGGTGGAGGAGCGACAGGAAGCACCTCCAATGCATTGAGCACTGAAAAAAGTGGAATACATGCATACAAAGTGAGAGATGAATTCACATTTATGTAACATAACATAATACTGCACAGTGCACAACATTAAAATCACATTGACTTTTAGTGTGCAGACATCCTTTCTCTCTTCTTTGTGTTTTTATTCCAACATCCTCCACCTGATTTGTCTTGTATCCTGCTCTTTTTGGGTGCCTTTTTTCCCACCAAAAATTTCCTTACATATGTTTACTTGTGTTGCAGTTTTTTTGTTGCCCATCTTCAGTTTTCTCTCTCCATTCATGGCACGTTTAATGACAATCTTCAGGCATTTTTCTGCCAAATTAACCACACCAATTGTTGCACAGTAGCTAAAAGGTGTAATAGGTGTATGGCATATCCATGAAACGTCAGCTATGTGACATGTGCTATGTGACACAGATGACGATTAAAGCAGTAATTACTTGAGGTATTGGGAAACTGGCTCTTCAATGCTGTGCTCCATACATGTTAAACAAGCACCAGAAGCTTGCACAATTAGACAAGCTAATCCCTTTTAATCAATTTAAATCCCTTTAACTGACAGAGCAGTGTGAATACATGTGTCTCTGAACTGATGTTGTCACTTATGTTGATGTCCTTGACCTGTTTGTTGCGTAACTTGATGATGTATACTGTAACTTTCATGTGCTTCTATTGTTTTATATGAACTGTAATCAGGGCATCCTTGTAAAAGAGTTTGCTCTAAATGCCCTTCCCTGTTTAAGGGTTATAAAAAAAGCTATAAGAATCACAACACACTTTTTCCCTGCCTAAGAACAAGTATGAACCCTGAACAATGCTATTCTAGCTCTGGGTTTAAGGGGGACTAAAGCCCACTTTATCTACAGGTCACACAAAGCTGACTTATGTCTGTATATTATAACCACACTCATCTTTACTTACCAGCTTTCTTTTTTGAGGCAGGGGCCTTGGCAGCCTGATTGAGGATTAGATCCTCAAAGAAGTTTCTTCTTTCTCTGCTGGTGGGGACCTTGACATGGAAAACCTCTCCATACTCCATCCGAAACAACTCCTGCACCTGAGACAAGAAAAGTGAGAGGTGAGAGAAGACTTGATGATTATTTTGTCTGTCAGAGAGCATTCTTTTATACATACACATCTTATTTTTACTCCACAACTGTTTTCTTAAATACTGTGCCCTCATGTATCGCCACTCAAAGTCAACAGGTTGTCACTAGTCTTCCCATACCTCCACGCTGAGTTGGTCATATTGCAGGTTGCATGTAGCCAGAAGCAGTATAGGAGCAAAGGCAGGGATGGAGCTGAGCAGGCTAAGGAAGGTAGCTCTTAAGGCTGGACCCACTGTTTCCCACCACTGTCCGATATGAGGGATGTACAGGAT
>JAPZEB010000025.1:20487051-20499081 GCA_029783705.1 Chaetodon striatus | reverse complement strand
CTATTTTGGTTAATTATACCATTAATCAGCTGCTCTGGTTTGATATTGATATGCTTCGAATATAAAATGAAAGTCAGTGGTCACCAGTTTACTCAATGACCGAGAAGGGGTCTCGTAAGGAAAAAGGTTGGGAACCACTGGTCTAAATCATGACAGGTTAGGTTATCTCAGGATAAACATCCCTTCTCTCAACTACACCAACAAAACAAAAAACAACATCTGAGCTGTCATTTTGGCTGTCAGAGGTGCAGACCCACCCCCTTATAAGTTTCCAACACAACTACCACCAAGCAGCAACACCTGATCCATGCAGACAGTTTCAGAAAGTTATCATACAGGTGAAGTGACTCACTCATCACATGATTCTTAAAAACAACCAGTCCTGAGCTTTATCTGTCTCCTTTAGTTTACCTTGGCCACAGTTGTGCAACTATTGTGCCCTATTTGCATCATCTCATTATGAAACCGAGATACATATCACTGAACATTAACTTGTATGTATTATAAATACACTGGTGTAGACTGTAACTGTAACAAACTGGCAGTTTACTCACATGAAAGTTTCAGTGTCACACAAAAAGTAGTCCTAATGTTATAGCTAACGAATAAACAATTAATTGAGGTCCAACGTGCTCATTTTGAGACATGTTGGAGATAAAACACTGCGTATATGAGGCAAAGTGAAGCTATAATTTTCTGATTTAACGTTTCCATCCACGACAAGTCTTGCGACGTTTCAAAGGAGAGCTCAATGGAAAAAGTAGCCTAACATGGGCTACAAAACATGTAGCGTCAGCCAGCGTTATGCTAAAATAAAAAGACCCATAATATCTATTTACAGACATTCACATTAAAGCGGGCTTAAGGGAAAAGTTCATGAATGTGTTTTCAGCTTTACACAGTGATTTGCCAACTCGGCCGAGACGGCAACAGCCTCCAAACACTCCAAGTTAGCTAACTTAGCTAGCTGCTTGCTGTGGACAAAAACTTTTTCCACATCTGAAAACTTTTTCTCTCCATTTTCTTTCAAACAGAATGAGACGCTATATTAAAGCGCTTATCGCACCAGACGCTGGAGTGGTTTTTCATCTCTCAGTAACGCTATTAAAACTGCATTTCTTCCGGCTGTTGGCTAACTGGCCAAAGCCTAGTTAACTTAGTGTAACTTACCTTTCCGTCTCCGCTGCCGCCGCCGCTCCCCGGGCCGCCTTCAACACCCGACACCGCCGCCGGACCTCCAGAGGGCCGCGGAGCTGGGAGAGGAGAAGCCGAGAGGAGTCCAGCTACTACCAGGGAGACGAAGAGCCAACTGCACCGAGGCCCCGGGCCTTGTGTGTCCTCGAAATAGCGTTAGGGGAGGGATACCGAGCCTCGGCTCTCCGCCGTTTGACAGAGACTCGGGAATAACTTTTTGACAGCTCCTCTTCTTCAGCCCCCCCCTCCCCTCGACAGCCCTTCACTTTTCTCTTTTTCCTCACTTCCAGCAGATACGAATCAAAATACTGTCACAGAATATGGCGGCTGCATAAGCAAGCTACTATCGCGAGAGGAAGAGCTGTTTTCTTTTTTTTTTTCAGTTTCCAAAAGTTGTGCAGAGGGAGGAGAGTTGTGATTGCAAAATGAGCTGTGCAGTCTGCTGCTGCTGCTGAAGATGCAAGCAGAGGAAAACAAGACTCAGATAATAATTTTAATGGTTCAGTAATGAAAACAAGACTCACTAACATGCTCTGCATGGGGCAGTGACAAAATATACATGTTGATCTTATTTTAGGGACTGTTCGTTACTGATAAGATGTGAGGGGGTGGTGCAAAAAGGGGGAGGCATGTCAGATAATTTTTTAAGTACTGGGGAGGGACTTACGTTTTTTATTTTGGCTTAGCGGAGGGACACAGAAATTTAAATGGTTGTATTTATGTATTTATTTTACCACTGATTTTTAAAGAAAACATGCTGCATGTTTTCTCTAAAAATCACCAAAATTACACCATTAACATAGCCAGAAACTGTAAATACAGAAATTATCGTTAGATTTTAAACAGTCCTTGGACACATCATGTGCAACGAACGCTTCTGTCAGAAAAATATTTAATCGACTATAAGCTTAAGATTGTGATATTTTTATCGAAATCACTTTCTTCAGTCTCATTTAGAATTTGGCCAAAAAGAAACCGTTTGGTCTGCACAACCATCAAGACAAAAAAGATTAAGCATTTATATATAAATTCAAAACAACAGTGTGATCCATAGGCGCAGTTACTGTAAGTCAATCCAGCAAGCAGCTGGGGGGGTTCGGTGCCTTGCTCAAGGGCAACCTCGGCAGTGCCCAGGATGTGAACTGGCACCTCGCCAGCTACCAGTCCACGCTCCATATTTTTGGTCCAGGCGGGGACTTGAACCAGCGACCCTTTGGTTCCCAATGGACTGAGCCACTGCCGCCTTGTATCACTTTGTCATATGGATTACTGTAATATTATTATGTCGATCTGTTCCGTATACGCGACATCTATTGCACATCTGTTCCTCCTGGACGAGGGATCCCTCCCCAGTTGCTCTTTTTGGGGTTTCTACTATTTTCTTTCCCGTTAAAGGGAAAGGAGTTTGGGGAGTTTTTCCTGATTGGCTGTGAGGGTCCAAAGGACAAAGGGATGTCATATTCTGTGAAGCCCTCTGCGGCAAATTGTGATTTGTGATATTTTGCCTCATAAATAAAATTGAATTGAATTAAAGGTTTTTAAATGATTACCGCTCTTCCAGAAAGTCTGCATTGAGGGACCAGACCAGAAAATATGGGCATGTTCAACCATGATTTTCTTGACAGTCCCTCCAGTAGCATCACTGAGTGCCAGCTGTTTAGACTTCTGTGGTTTTTCTGGCAGAGTCTCTCCAGGTCCAGGAGTTAGTGGAGGTCAACTGTGTTTCCCAGACATTCAGCCACATCTTCTTGTTATTTCAATGTCCAGCTCCTTTTTCCCATCATTGTTTCACAGAGTCTGTAGTACACTTATTCAGTGATGTGTTGGCATTGTATGACTCGCTTACTAGATTTTTATTGCTTTCTGAGTGGATCTCTTGGATTAGTACCTTTAACTTTTTTCATTGAAACTGTGACAAATCAGCTTCATTTTGAACTGAAACAGGAAGGTGGGAGCCAAAACAAGCTGGAGTGAATGTTGCTGAACTCACTTGGTGATGAGGCGGTCGTAGAGCACTGACTGGTTACGGGAATCCAGTCGCACTGAACAATCCTCCTCTCGACTCCGTAGATTAAAGCGGCTCCTTTTGGGAGTGGATGTCCCCTCCACCTCATCTGGAACATCTGGGGCAAAAAAAACATTTCTGTTAACATATTAATAGCATAGACCTACTGCTGAACATGCTTTGTGCACTACGTAAGAGCTGCAGTGCTCATATAGCACTTTAGTGGACTGTACCTGCTTGCTGCTTCCCACTGGATGCTTTTCCCTCTCTCTGCAGCCTGGAAGATTTCCTGAACAGAGGAAGGATACATGAAGTCAAAAATTTCTTCCTCATGTACATTCTCATTGCCTGAGTTATAATGTGCATAGTTATGTGCAGAGATTTTGCAAAAATGTTAAATGTCCCTTAAGTAGTTTGATATGACACACATACATCAGGAGAATTTACTGCTAAGATTAAAGGTTTCTCTAACTATGCCTCTGTATAAAATGTAGGTCATGTGGCTGGCAGCAAACGCAAAATTAAAAATGTTCTGGGTAACTAATAAAATCCTTTTGACGTTTTGTCACACCAAGTCAAAAAACCAAGTCAAAAAACCTGAGACTTGCTCACAAAAGTAGGTTGAGCGCATTGAATTTTAAATAGCGGGGAGTTCCAACAACCCAATAACTACTTGTACCCCTTAGAGAGTAGCTGGTCAAAATGTGCCAACAATATCAAAGTAAGTGTGTCTGTATCACCTGAGGCATCCTCCTCCAGAGTTTTCTTCATTCACAGGGGAGCTGGTCTTTGGTTCCATGTCAGCAAAAGAGACCTCAAGTTTCTCTCTCTTTCCTCGGGTCCTCAGAGAATGATGAAGACCACTTCCCTCTTCCTGCTTCATATCAGCATGTCCCTGGCACAGTCAGAATATAGGTTTGTAAGTTTACAGCGTATCTTAAAGGAATTAATGTGTGCTTGGTTGAATTGGAATAGTCAATTAACTTTAAATAAATTTTCTTTAATTGAATATTTGTGGATCATTCATTTAAAATAAATAAATAGATTTTTTTCAATGGAAAAAAAATAATACTTTTAAGTGACTGTCAAGACCAGACTGCTGGGTGACAGTAACTGTCCTGTGACTAGAAAAATACAGACTTTCTTCCCACAGCAGCATTACTGACAACATCTCAGTGCTCCTCAGTCACTAAATCACTGTCTGGCCTACAGGTGCTGCTGCTGACCACTCTCTGCAGGCACTTTGTTGAAATGCTTGAGATGTGTCTTAAGGATGTGTTGATTATGGATTAGAAATTAGGTCATAAAAGTAAGCAAAACCAGTCCACTCTCAGAATATGCTTGGACAACTAGTTTTCGATCAACAACATAACTTCACATTCACATCAAGCATGCAGATAGTTTCAAAACTGAAGTTAATCCTGACTAGTTAATCACAGATGCCCTAGAGTTTAACAAAATAGTGCCTCTGTGAAAATGTCGGTTACGGCCTGTAAAGTACGTTTACTAATTCAATTTCTGTAATGAAGTAACAGATAAGTATCTAAGATAAAGTTTAATGAATGACTGACTAAATAAAAGAATGAATGAATGGAGACCCCACCCCCTCTCTCCAATGAACACTTCAGCAGAGACGAAAACATGTACCGACACACTTTGCTAGACAACTGAAGTATGACATCTGGGACATTTAGCAATCTGACAACCTGGTCGAGTTTAATATACTATTTTTATTTAGCTAGGACACATAGCACCTAACAAAACATTGCAGATGAAGTTACTTAGTAACCATGTGACTTTGACTGTAGAGCATATAACTCTATGTCTGCTGGACATGTCAACACATGTCCAGCAGACATACGAGTCTAAATAAAATGTTAAAAAAGGATCACGGTGCTCATTCAGACAATCTGACAGCACCGTTAGCTGACAGGCTGGCTAGTTAGCTTAGCACGCTAGCAAAACTAGCACAGCAAAGTTATGTTCATAGATAATTTATACGCCAAATAAATGGTAACCAATGTATCTAACTAGCTGCCGAGGTGCATATACTTACATTCACCATGTTGTGTTCGGAGCTGCTGAAGCTGTCATCCAGGGCCCGGGAGGACCGGGTCAGCCGGGCGGACTTTCTCTGCGACGCGGGAAGCAGCGACAGAAACTCGGAGCTTGTTTCCAACTCCATCGACCTCCTCTTCGGAGTTGTTGCCACCGGCTCAGCGCCGACACCGCTGCTGCTGCGTAGTATCACCATCTTGATTCCAAACCGACCTTATACTGGCACGAAACGACGGTTAACCAGCCGTTATTCTGCTTAAAAATGCTAAACGTTTACGGTGCCGCCAACATAGCACAGATAACGGTAAATATCCACCAGCTGACAAACACAACCTCCTCACTAAACCCTTGATTTCTGGCGCCATAAACGTCATCAGAGGTGATGAGGGAAGTGCCTAAGAACTACCGCCAGAAAAAATAGATCTCTTGACAAGATTGTAAATGAAGTCGAATTACAAAAGTAAGTTTATATTTTACTACTTTTACCACATCAACTCCGCGGCACATTTTCATGGTCGCTGTTGTTACCACTAAATTAGTCATTGTATTTGTTAAAACATAACATCGGCGGAGGGATACGTACAAAATCTGAAAAGCTGTTCCGGTTGATGTTAGAGCGCGCTCTTCCCCAGAAAGCGCACTAGCGCGCGCTCATTATGTACACAAACCATGTACTGAGAACATACTCGCATTTTACACATTTTACAAATGCATATTAATTAAAAACACAAAGTCAACATCAACTCGTCATCTTTTATTTGAATAAGTGACAGATACCAGAGGAGAAAATACAAACTCTAGAATTATTTCTAGCCTGAAAAAAAAGTACATTGTGTAAAACTGCTGTACAGGCAACCAGATCCTAGCTGTAAAATTTCAAAACTTTCCATTGCATCCTTCTTTTTGCTGATACTCATTCCCAGGGTCCGCGAGATACTCATGAAGTGCAGTCAGGAGAATAAAGGGAAACTGTCAATGTTCAGGATTAATAAATCAACCCCGAGAGAGACCAAAGCTCTTTCTGGTCAGTATTAACTGCTAGCCTTATTACCATTTTATCTTTTCGCTTTTTGATCAATCGTAGGCCAATTGTCACAATGGTAACAAACAATCGAATTCTGTGTAGATGCATGAAGCTACCGTGCCTGATTTGCAAACCGACAGTATTGCCTTTGCGACAGTTGTGAGAAGTAAGAAAACTGAAGGATTCAATGGAAGACTTGAGATTTCACTCATCGGAGCCCACATTCCTTTTCATATGCACAGCAGCCAAATGCCACATTTCACAGTACCCAGGTATGCATTTCACAACAAAGCCAATTAGTTATGTGATAACATGAGGATGTCATCTCACAGCCACAGATGGAGTTTAGTCAATGCAATTGTGAGTAGCAGCCACATAAGCTGCACACACACAAAGGCTGTCAGGTCTGGGCATAATCCCAAACATGCTGTCTGATTCTGACGACTCACATACATAGTCTTGGACAACTATCTGAATAACCGTGGTTTACAATAATGTGTTATGAGACTGTTGGCTACTGTGCTTTTATGTCTTAAAATGTGGCCAGAAAGCCCCGTCACCAGGGAGGATGTGTTCACGCAATGGCTGCCAGGTAATCTTTCACCTCCGCTGGGGTGAGTCTTTTGAAGCCGGCCTCGTTGCAGATCCCAACTTCAATGTTCTCCTCTGTCATCTGACCCTCAAAACTCTCCTGAAACACAAAGATAACAGAGTGTAAATGAAAAAAGAGAGACAGATCCCATAGCTTAGGGTTTTTATTTCATAACAAACATTATACCTTCAATGTCAGGATGGCTGTGTGGATGGCATCTTCCAGCTCCAGATCATTGTTATACCTGAAGAACAAAAACAACGTGGTCATCTAGCAATCTGTGAAGCGTGCATCAAGTAGACCATCTGTAAGAGTTGGGAGCCCACCATACCAAACACCTCAACTTTGTGTATTCATGCTGCACTGTATAATATTTGAAGTTTTTAAACAATGTTTCAGGAGCCAAACTCTTACTATTGAACAATGCCCTTTTTACCATAAGACGCAAGTGCTAATATGGTCTAATGAGCCATGACAATACAAAATTTTCTCCATTTAGGTAACTTAATGGTAACAGCAATCATTGGAATCAGGCTCTACACCTGCTACTCATGCAAAACTCACTGAACTCTTTTTATACTTTCCCATATTTGTAGTGCAGCTAACAGTATCCTGGCCCATATTTCCTGTGTGCCAGCTATACATGACTTAAATTCAATAGCCAAGCATCCTCTTCATTAGATCAAACTGGGGCTACAATTATGTCTGCAATGACAATAGAAGTATATCAAACTGTAGAAATACTGTTTTTGTTTTTCTTTATTGTTTTAGGTGTAATAAAAGATTTTGACACTTGTACTGTTTCAGACTTTGCTATAAGAACATTCAGGAACTTAAAGGCATCATTATCTCCAAAATATACCACCAGAAATACTCTTTTTATTCAGTGGGCACTGAGATAGCCAATGACATACAGAGCCCCTGTGTGGGAGACTGGCCACTGACTGCCAAATACAACTACCAAGTCAGTTCACATTTATACTGTTGCTGTACGCTACACTTTTATTACATTCGTTCGCACAAAAAAAGCTCTTAATTGAAAAAGCTTACCTTTTTTCAAGGAATGTTTTTCCATTAACGTAGTTCTTTCCCATGGCTGTGGCTTTCCATGCAAAATATGCACCCTGCCAGTGAGAAAAAGAAGAATAAAAATCCAGCAAGAAGTTGTGCTTCTGACAGTATTGTACATAGTCTTTACACTGGAATAACTACAGACTCAGAGTGACCTGACAAAGTGTTAAGCACACTCCAAACAGACAGGATGTACATCTAAATTCAATACTTTAGGACAGGATATAACTGTAGCGGGTATTTGGGAAGGGTAACCCCAGGGGAACCTTATCAAAAACATGATATCAGTTCATGAAGGGAATTAGGGTTTTGTTAGGGAATTACTAAGTGCTACTAATATTATAGCAAAGCAGGGTTAAGCCTGATTGATGGTAGGGTGCTTGACACTTTTGAAGAGTGATGTTCATCAGAAATTAAAGAGCAGTGTGGCATTAACATTTATTCAGCAAAAGGCTTCATGGTAACCTGAGACCTCCTGCATTTTTTTTATGGCCAGAGTCTATTTCTGTCACGTTTAGTGAAGCATAATCTGCATAATCTGACAGCTGCCTGAAATCACCCAAATATCCCGCTGTATGTGTGTTTTTAACTTATAAAACCATATACTCTTTGATTGATCAGCTCCCAGTGTCTGTCTGTGAGCAGCAGATTCCCCTCACTCGCTACAGTGGGCTGGGAAATAAAACCAGTGAATACAGCACTGTTGATTACTTCCTGCAGAGTTGACATGAAAAGTATTTTGGCTCAGTAAATGTGTGGACAGACACTGAATGCAGGTCGTAATAGGTGTGGATTGAAAACTACTATTTCCATGGCCATGATAGTAACACTTCTACTTACAGTACCCAACAAAATAAAGATTCTCAAGGGCCATAACATGAAAGAAAAGTGTTGAGCGAATTGCAACATAAGTAATTTCTCTCGACCATCACATTTGAAAAGTGTCAAGCACCAAACCATAAATTAGACTTTAGTCTACTGTCTAAGACTTATTCAAATAAAACAGTGACTAAACTTTGAGCTTGAAAGAGCACAATAATTAAATACAAATATTGTTGGATTTTTTTTTTAAACAAGTATGAAAGTTAGTAAGACAACATACAGAGGGGTCTGACTGGAACAGGTAGGGGTGGTCTTCGTCCCATCCAGCTATCAGCAATGACACACCAAACGGACGCACTCCACTGGAGGACAAAAAAATAACAGATTAAATCCAAAAATTCTGACTGAATACATCTGACCTCTGAAATATAAAGGTGATGTGTCTACGAACAGTGCATGTATTGGTGCATCTTTGTGTATACTCACCCAGACTGTGTGTACTCCTGCATTACAGAGGCCACTCTCTGGACAAGCTGGCCTGTGGGGATTGGCTCCTGGTAAACCAGGAAGTACTGTTGTGCCAACTTCCGGGCTCGTCGCACTAAAACCCTGCAAGCACAACACAATTGATTAATTTTTTATGTATCAGTGCATATGAGGTTCAGTAGTCAGGCAAACTCTGGTAGCAGCAAGCCGTCTTTTAGGAACAAAGTCCTGAATGATGATTTTTTTCCCCCTGTGAGACAAGAAATGATCAAGAGCTAGGCAATATATCAATATTATATCAATACTGTGATATGAGAATAGATATCATCTGATTTTGGATACTGTAATATCATAAGTGTTGTCTTTCCTGGTATTAAAGGATGCGTTGCAGGAAAGTGATGACATTTTCTGTTCTAGCTGTTCTATTGTTTGTCTTTACCTAGTTTGCTATTATATCCACTCTACTGATGATTATTTAGCAAAATCCTAATTGTGTAAATATTTTGTAAAAGCATCAATAGTGAACTCTACAATACAGATATTGAGATATGTGGTCAAATATATTGTGATATTTGATTTTCTCCATATTGCCCAGCTCTTGTATGGATATCCTCTGTACTCACAACATCAAAGTGTGAAACTCATAAATATACTGTATAAGTGTGTGCACAAGGCATAGCACTAGCTTTAAGCTCAACAACACTGAAGAAGAAAAAAAAAAAAATCACCCAAGAAAAATCCCACAGAAAATGTTTAGGCTTTAATAAGTACAATTTAGTCTTTAACAAGATGTGTTGTCTTGACTGTAAAATCTAAGATATCAAAAGCTGTCTGCAAAGCAGTATATCAAGCTAAAACTTTTATGGTATGCTTTGCAAAATAGTTAATACATGCAAAACCTCCAATAAAATAGACAGGATAAGGCTAGAAATATTGTTGCGTTAGCTGCTTATGAACAAGCGTGGTCCAGCTTTACATTTTTTCCTCTATAGTGCATTTCAAAAGCAGTTGGACATCACAGGTAAGAAACCTAAGTTGCTGGAATTGCGTTTGTCTGAAAAAACAAAGAATCCCCACCTGTAGTCAGGCCCCATGCCGCTGTAGACCATGCCTATGTGTTTAGTGATGGGCTCCACTTTGTGGACACTCTGCTCATCATACAGAATGGACTTTTGTTTCTTCTCTGTTGCAAGGACAACTCCATTGGAAGCTGAAAATGAAGGACAACATCACAATTAGTGTCCTCAGAAATTATATCTGATAATCATGTTTTTTCTAACCAGATTCAACTATGTAATGTCATGCACAGCCTGTGAGAATGCTGGTGTCTGCTTAGGTTGCTGCACCAGTAACTGTTAGGTGGGCACATTGACTTGTCTGGAGAAATAGCACATCCTTCACTATAATGTTACACAGTTCAGACGGACAAGCAAAACTACAGTGTGGTATTATTTTTTGAAGCTGCATTATATTTAGACGGTTTATTTTGTTTAATTAGGCTTTTCACCCTAATTGTGTATCACTGCCACACTGACAACGAAGTCTGGAGAAATTACTCTGACGGTGTGGCAATAGATCAGAGCCTATTTACATCCACTTTGTGTGTTTCTTTACCCTTTAACAGTGAATGCAGTTTAACATTATAAACATTTCCAAGCAGAGTCTTGTTCTATTCTCTGTTATCAATCAGACATTGAGTGAATATGGTTTTAAAACCTACAGTTTGATATGCCCCACACATTTCCAGGACTCCTTACCTTTGATTCCCACTGACGGTGCTCCGGCTGCTACAGCTGCCAGGGCATACTCAATCTGGACCAGTTTACCCGAGGGGCTGCAGGATGAAACAAATGATGTTACATTACTATGCTGTGAGGAGGAGGAAAACCAACTAAACTATGTGAAGATACAGCACGAACTGTAGGTTGAAAATAACACAACAATTATCGAAGACGAAAGTGAAAGGAAAAGCTGAAACAACCGACTCATCTAAGCTAATGTAGCTAACGTTAACTGTTAGCTAATATTGTCTCTAAAAGGTTATAATTAGTATGTAAAATTGGCCTGTTTCAATCTGTTCAGTAATAATATAACAAATAACACATTTTGGCGCGGTTTTATTATTGGCATCAGCAAAAATTGCCACTTTACAGTTTAATTTAAAAACACGTTAGCCGACATGCTAACCGTTAACGTTAGCCGATTCATTACACTACCCGGCAATGACAGTGCATCAACTACAACGGCCCCCAGAACCTTCTTCTCCCATCAATATGGAAAACCGTGCATTCACTTTATCAAACTGATGTTCAACAACAACTTCACTGGCTGAAAGTTTAGATGCTGTTTTAATATTTCATTGT
Source organism: Chaetodon striatus (assembly GCA_029783705.1). Classification (NCBI taxonomy): domain Eukaryota; kingdom Metazoa; phylum Chordata; class Actinopteri; order Chaetodontiformes; family Chaetodontidae; genus Chaetodon; species Chaetodon striatus. Next base: position 20,487,466 of record JAPZEB010000025.1, on the reverse strand, counting down.
AATTTTGACAAAGTTTACCTAAATGTGGTGAGGGAGAAACTGTAGCCTCGTTCCGCCATCTTGTTCTTCTTCTTCTCTCTGTGTTGACTGAAGACCTGCTAAATCCACTAAAGAGTGTATACTGCCATCTATTGACTTGAATTAAACACCCACCCTGCTCTACAACTCACGCTGTTTAGATAATGTGTGGATACAATAAAAAACCAAGTCTATTACCTGATTGACCATACAGCCAAAACTTGAAATAAATCCGTAAAATACTTTTCATTTTTCCTGTGTCTTCCAAAATAGAAATTATAATCTGTACTAAAATAAGATAAGATAAGATAAGATAAGATAAGATAAGATAAGATAAGATATACTTTATTGATCCCCCAGAGGGGAAATTCAAATGTCACAGCAGCACAAGACAAAA
>JAPZEB010000025.1:20464179-20479200 GCA_029783705.1 Chaetodon striatus | reverse complement strand
AACTATAAATGAAAAAAAGCAGAATACTTATCAGACACTATAAAAACAAATGGAACTTTAATATCTGCTCATAGTGAATGTCAACAGAAACAATAAGACATGCACCATTTTCATTCATTCTTTTTCCGTAACTACTTATCCTGTTAGGGGTCGTGGGTGTGGTGGAGCCTATCCCAGGTGACACTGGGAGAGAGGCAGGGTACACCCTGGACAGATCACCAGACTATCACAGGACTGACACATAGAGACAGACAACCATTCACACTCACATTCACACCTATGCATAGTTTAGAGTTACTTAACCTGACTTGCATGTCTTTGGACTGTGGGAGGAAGCCGGAGTGCCCTGAGAAAACCCACGCTGACACGGGGAGAACAGACTCCACACAGAGGGGCTCCCCCACCCTGGTTTCGAACCAGGAACCCTCTTGCTGTAAGGCGACAATGCTAACCACTGCACCACCGTGCGCCATTTTACACTGCTTTTGTGTTTCTCTCTTTAAGCTCCTCACTGTGAGTGATAAAAGATGTCATGGTGAAAGGGACAAAGATCCTCCAACTACTGCACCACACAGACTGTTGACCACACGTTACTGTAGTTACTGTATGATTTGTCCCAAAAACATTAATGATGTTGGACAGTCAGTGTAAACTCTGAGTGAATCATGGCAAACCCTCAGTGGTGGTGTCAACTGTGTGGCCTGACCACTTGGCCCTACAGCAGAGTCCAACTACAGCGAGCAAGCTGACACACTTACTGTCAGTGAAAGGCTTTTACTGTATGATATGTATTTGTTTCGAAAAGACTGTGTCAAACCTCAATTTAAAGTGGCGCTAAACGCTACCTGGTGGATGAAGGCTATTTAGGGGATAAACAAAAGATGAGTGTGATAAAAACACAAGGTATACGATCACTCGTCCGACCACAGACCCCCTCTGGACACACAAACACAGGCAAGCGGGAAACTCTCACCCCCTCTGCCTGCTCCATCTTTGTCCATCTGAGGCCAGCAGCCCAATTCCCTCTCAGTCCTCCATCTCTGTCCTGTCAGTCTGTTTTCCATATGTTTCGCTCTTGAGTGGAAATATTTCACAGATACCATAAATGTGCGTATGCGGACTTCCCACCTCATTCCTGGGAGATATCACACATTTCAATACTGTGCCAAGCGGGCACACATGAAATACGTCTATGGTGTTATGTTTCGCATTTAAGGCTTTTTGCAAATGCTCACAATTAAATCAACACTGACTTTCAGATAGCCAGTCCAACAGGGTTTCTGTGAGAGGTATAGAGGCAAAGATGCAAGTGAGTGACGAGGCCTAACTGAGGAAAAGAGCATCAGAAGCCTAGCAGTGAAGTAGGCAGAAAAAAGCTCGTGAAAGTCAGAAGAAACCATTGTTCTGAGGGACTACAATCAAATGATATACATATTTTAGAATTTTTTAGAACTCCTGATTTGTCTCATGTTTCAGCAGCAAACTGGAGGTGAAATTTGCTTGAAAACAAAACAAAGTAGAAGCAGTAAAGCAGCACAAATCTGCACAGAGTCAGCAAACACAACCATCCTGTGAAATATGACATTCTTCAACCTCCACTGGAAAACTGTTGGAGCAGCACTGTATCAAAATTTTGGCACAGCTATCCACCGCTCGCTGGAGTCACAAGTCATTTAGCAAGCAGATCTTCACTGTTTTCTCCAAATGGATGATGGAGTCAGTAGATGGATGGACAGGAAGTCCAGAGCAAGTCGTCCTTGAGGTGTTAAAGGTGAGACCTTTTATTCTCATGAAAGAAGAGAGATGGAAGGAATATAAGTTGGAACCTGCATAGAAATGTTATCCAAAGCAGCTGGCTTGATGTGGTAGTAGTTAACAGTTTCTGGGTCACATATTTTAGATATTTGACTTTGCTGAGAACAAGATACTGCTATGGCAACAGACAACAAATACTGCAATAAATAAAATGGTAGCAGTGGGTGTGACGAAATGGTGCATGTCAAGCATAAAGAATAGAAGGTGCTGAAAACTAAACTCCTACAGCACATTGGTTAATCCCTAAAAAGGAGTTTCTATGTGAGGCTTTTTTAAAATAACTAAATCAATTCAAATTGAGAAAATTCTCTGGATTTCTAACACCTGTCCAACTAACATTTGTATGTGGGGTATATGTGGGTTGTAAATAGGCTTAAACTGGGCCCTAAGTGGGATTGTCTATGGGTTTCATAGTGGACGCAAGCCAGTTGCCCACATGGGTGGGTTTTGCTTACAAGTTTTTCTTTTCTGAATGAAAGCAGCAATCCCATAATGCCTTTGTATAAAATGTAATGTAACAAAATATCATAAGTTGATGTCCAGCGAACATGAAACATGGATACACTAACACACAAACGTACATTCTCACCTATCACATTCCCACATCTTACTGTCACACTCACTCATTCACACCCTTCACTCTAAACCTCTACAAATCACACTCATACACATTTAGTGTCTCGCCCGCTTCCATGGAGGGATCAAGGCAGCTTCACCCCCAAAATCCATCCATGTACATCTGCTCGGTCGAAACCCCAACACATCCCTGACCAGATGTGCTGACAACAGTGTCGGACCCCTCACTGATCCAAGCTGCTGATGAACCAAAGTTTCCACTGTGTAGCTATTTTAGGAAGCAGGAACAATACTACAGGGAATGAGAGCGTTTTTCACTGTGGCCTCCCAGGTGGGGTTCAGCGACAGGGGTCACAGGGTCACCACCCACTGTCAGTAAGGGAACCCCCAGGCCCTGAACATCCTGGACTGCACAAGGGAATCCCCAGTTAGGATACCTCAATAGGAAAAAAATTAAGAGTGCATATTAACAAATGTACAAATGTATAATTTACAATGATTGACTGGAAATTAAATTTTGTGCCTACATTAAAAAAACAAGTGTATTTTGCAGAATGTCAAATTGTGAAGGCTGAAACCTCTCTGTATGTTTGTGGTTTCCTCTTTGACAGGATCTCACAATAAAATGTGACTCTCTCATCTTCATCCAACGCTCTGGGCGATCTCCCCGACATTCCTTCCTGTTTGTAGTCATGGTGCCAGCAGGACAGCTCCTCTATAAAAGGCCCTCCTCTCCTACATCCTGAGCCAGAACGACAAAGAGATCACAACCTTCTGCTACACCACAGCCAGAGAGGAGGGGAAGATTCAGCCTTGAACCAAAGGACTCAAATCAGCTCCAATAAAGAAACTTAACACTTTTTAGACTGCAGATATTTTTCATTCTGCTCTACTTAACAAGAAGATGACCAATCTGTCGGAGAGAGCTCTTTTTATCTTCTTTACAGCACAGGTAGGCTTTACAACAGTAGCTGTTATCATTTAGATAGTGTTTCATATTGTAATACTGAATACTTTTGGTATGAGGAGGTTTAAGATGGTGACCGTATTTTATATTTTTAAAAAATTAAACTTTCACTGTGGAAGCTCTTTTTTTTCAGACAACTTCAGTATTAGAAATAAAGACAATGTTACTTCTGTAATTCACAGATGACAGCAAGTGAAAATACAAAACGTTAAATGATGTCTTAATTTGCTTAAACTGATGAATTGGAAAACATATTTTATCCACTTTTTATCAACAGTACAAAGCAAGTTAGTGCCATTAAATTTTACTGAAGTTACTGTTTTCTTCTCTGTGAATGCCACCTTTCCTCAATATATGTAAAATTAAACTACGCAACAAATTGTTTATCCACTTTTGCATCCTGTAGAATTGAAGATATTGATGTTTTATTTTCACTAAAAACGTATTTTCTATATAATATTTTATCCCAGGTTGATACAGTTAGGTCTAAAGGACTAAAAGCACTAACGCTTTTCTCTTCCACCCAGGTATTTACACTAGTCTGGTCACAGATGTGTCCTCGGAGATGCCAGTGCCCCAAGGAGCCCCCCATGTGTCCCCCTGGGGTGCCTTTGATCCTGGATGACTGCCTCTGCTGCCTGGTGTGTGCTCGTCAGAAAGGCCAGGTCTGCTCTGAATTGAACCCCTGTGACACACGGAAAGGGCTGCAGTGTGAATACAGCACCGATGTCCACAAGAGGACTGGTATTTGTACTGGTGAGTGGGTGATGACCTTCCCAAACACTGTATGCAGAATATCCAATTAATGTACAAATGTGGATCCTGACATCAGTTTTACCTCTCATGAATGGGAGATATTTTTTATTTGTACAAAACAAAATAATATGACACTTTCCCCTCTCTGTCCTCCAGCTCATGGAGGAAATGTATGTGTTCTGGATGGTTCTGTCTACCAGAACGGCCAGACCTTCTTCCCCAGCTGTAAGTACCAGTGTATGTGCCGTGATGGGCAGATCGCCTGTGTGCCCCGCTGCAACGTGGACGTGATGCTGCCTGGGCCGGACTGCCCCGTGCCACGCAGGGTCCAGGTGCCTGGAGAGTGCTGCGAGAAGTGGGTGTGTGAGCCCCAGGCTGAGGCCAGTGCACTGGGCGGCTTTGCCATGGCAGGTGAGTCGAGTGGAAGTAGGGTGAGATGGAATGAGGAGGACCATATATACAGACCATATACAGATACACACATACAATTACCCATTCGTTTTTGACGTTAGTGTCACTGCAGTGTGAGACACAAAGTTTAAAGGTTATGTACATTTCTCTGACCTGATTGGGGTAAGGGAGCAGAAACCAAAGAAGGAAGGAAAGAAGAAAATAGAGTGAGGGCTGAGAAAGGAGGAGGAAACATGGCGGAAAGAGACAGTGTTGTCACTTCAGTCTGGAATGTGAAACAGCAATGTGATACATCATTCTGCAGTCTGTTGAGTCCAATCAAGCATCGTGTTGCTCATTTGTCGTTGGTTGCTTTCAAGTTTCAACTAAACACTTAAGTCTACTTTTTAAACTTTCTGCACCAGGTGATTTCTTTCTCTAACCCACTGTCCATCTGTGTGTCTCTTCAGCCTATCGTCAGGAGGAAACAGTGAGCTTTGACGGCTGGGACTCCAGCCTGAACTGCATTGAGCAGACCACAGAGTGGGGCGCCTGCTCTCAAACCTGCGGCATGGGGGTGTCCACCAGGGTCACCAATAAGAACCGTCGATGTGAGATGGTGAAGCAGAGCCGACTGTGTATGATCAGACCCTGTGACGGCCAGCTAGACCAGACGCAGCTGACTCAGCTTGCACCAAAGGTACTTTTTGGAACAACCTGGGTGCCATATTCTTTATGTATGAGTTTCTATATGTTTAATTAGAGGCCAGTTTCATGAGAATACATAAGCTACTATGAGCTTTTTGCCTTCATAAAAATCACATAGAATCTTTTTTTAAGACATAAAGCACACATTCATTCAGCGAGTGTCTCCTTTTCTCCCTACAGAGAGGCAATAAATGCCAGAGGATGGTGAGGAGCGACACAGCTGTCCACCTCTCCTATAAGAACTGCACCAGCGTCCTGGCCTACAAGCCTCGCTACTGTGGCTCCTGCACAGACGGCCGCTGCTGCACCCCCCACAGAACCAAGACCGTCGTGGTGGACTTCCAGTGTGCCAACGGTAAAACCACCAGGAAGCCGGTCATGGCGATCCTGACCTGTGCCTGCCACAGCCACTGCCCCCGAGACAACGCTGTGTGGCAGCCGTCAGAGCTGGGATACAGTGGTTATCGGTCATAAAGTCCCATTTAAGGGACAATAGCAATCTCCTCACTTTAAACAAGAGTTGTGTTGACTCTAGATTTTAGTTAAAAACAAGACTGTCTGCAACATATCCACAGTGGTAATAATATTATATCTGCTTATTATGGTGTATTCAGAAAATGAGAATCTTCTTTTGTGGTTGAGATCACAGAGAACTAAATAGCTCTGTATCTCTTTCCTGGAGGGGGAATTAGTTATGTAACATCCTGTGGACAAATGAGAGTCATCTTTACTACTTTTAAGTAGAATCAAAGCACTTAAATCTTGTGATATATTGATTCTCTCCGCCTCTGCAAATCAGGTTGCATTTACTACCAACCATTCAGTTGGACAGTTGTTTGTGGGTGCTCTTACAACTTGGAGAACATTATTAAGGTAAAACAGCCTCTATTCAAGAGGCTAATTAGTATGAAGGTATACAGTTTGAGGGTAGTGCAGACATACAAGTGTGTGGTTGCTTTAACCCTCAGAATCCAGACTGTTTTCAGACTGATAAAAAAAAAGAGCAGCAAGAGGGCAGAGGGAATAAACGGTGATAGCGTGAGCTGTTACCTTTTGGTAGCACTGCTGTGGAATTTTTTCAACTATGGGACACATTTTTTAAATAACTTGGCTGTGTCCTTTGACCTGGTCCAAACCAAGGGCTCAACATATGAAAGACAGGTCACTGTAGTGACTCAGTGTCATTTTTAACATCTCCCTGAAATCATACCCCTGTTGTAAAATGTACAATGTCTATGCTCCCATCAATAAATGCAAATGTAGGATTTTTTTAGGTGTAGATTTTATATTTGTTTTGTTAAAAGTAGTGCACATAAAATGTTATTTTTATGATGACAAAAGTTTTGTAAATACTTGCTGTATAGCTCGTTCGACTGAGTGTGTATGAAATACACAGCTTTAATCGGTAACAATGTAAACATGGATTGTATATATTGGTACATGGTATTGTTTTGCTTACTACTTGACTTCACATTGCTTGGTGCTGTATCTGTCTGAATTATACTGCAAAACTCAACGTTTGAAAATAAAGTTGTATTTTTTGGTATCAAAGTTTCAATCTCTTTATTATGTTCAAACCTAAAATCATTGTTTTCTCAGTGCAATAAATTGAACTGATAAAGGAGATGATTTGCGTTAAATGAAAGGCAGCTTTAGGCTGACTTGGTTAACAGAGGAAAGTGGGAAAATATGCATCATGAATCAATAGGAATAACTGAAGAAGTAGTGCTCATGACTAAATGATAAATACACCTGATTTCTCCTACAGCTGGCATCATATGTTTGGTGCGTGGTTTCTTCAACATCACACTGTAATGTTATAAATGCTAACATAGACGTGTTATGTAGGTTTTGGGTCAGTCAAGTGTATGTCAAGTGTTACCTAATACTAACAATATGGCTGCTCTACATTACTGGAGACTTAACGCCATAAAAGTAAAATAATATGTAAGCTCACCTAATGTTAAACTACATATGAATCAAACTCCAATTTTCTGTCTCATAGCCTTTAAACCATAATCCCTTTCCCTGGGAATGAACGCACATCTTGAGTTTTCACACATCTGCATCTGGGGTAAACCCTCCACCAGATTTCCAGGATGTTCATTTTATCACATGGGACCCTAAAGTCACTAAACCCCCCAAACCCATAACAGTGGGTGGTGACCCTTTGACCTCTCTCCCTGAACCCCACCTGCAGGGTCGCAGTGGAAAACCCTGTTATCCCCTGTGGGATTTCTACTGCTTCCTAAAATAGTTCCACGTTGGAAACTTTTGCTCATCGGTAGCCAGAGTCAAAGGGGGGCTGACGCTGTGGTCGACACATCTGGCGGCAGCTATGTTATGGTTGCAGCTGAGCAGAGGTGTGTGGTCATGTTATGTGTTAGTCATGTTTGTGGATCGAGGACTTTGAGCTTATTCTCAACTGCATTCTCGATATGTACAGTATGTTAGGATTGCAAGCAAATGAAAACATGAAAAGACAGACCAAACAGAGGCATTTGATACCAGTCTGTTTTCATTAGCCATGCTAGTGACGCTGATCTTAGGATGGCGATGTCTGTCTGTTTGTTGGTCTACCACTGTCGTTCAGACTGAAATATGTCAACAACTATTAGATGTAATTGCCATAAAATTATGGATAAACATTAGTGGCCCTTGGAGGATAAATCTTACTGACTCTGGAGACCCCTTGACTTTTCCTTTGGCACCAACATGAGGTCCACATTTGAGGTTTGAGTGAAATGTCTCAACTATTGGACAGATGGCCATTAGATTTGGTACATAAACTTTAATTTCCCCCCATCAGGATGAGAAGTAATAACTTAAATCCAGCACCATCTTCAAGTTAAATTTGCAATTTATCAAATATTTCACCCCGGTCTCACTCTGAAGTTGTCGAAATCCGGCGCTTGGGCAGTGACTTACAGCGTCAGACTCAGACGAAAAAGCTTTTCTTCAACTTCAGCATGCAAACACCAACTTTCACCTGGGAGAGTGGTGTTGGCGTCCCACAAGATTATAAAGCCAAACCCTGTTCTTTTATCATAAACTCAACCACGTGCGTTTGTCGTTGAAGAAAAAAAAAGAACAGACATAATGCATTTATTTTGGAAGAGACTATATGTAAATGGTAAATTTCCTGTGAAAACAGAAGTGTATTTTGAAACAAGACAATGCATGTAACAGGCAGAACTTGACACTGTGTCCCAGAACGACAACAACCAACGCACCCAGGGTACCTTGCATGTCGTATCTGGACGTAGAAAGTCCATGACCAAACATTGATATGCGACTAGGTCGGACTGAGAATGTGTTGAATATTTCAGTTTATGATCAACTACCTATTCCCAGGGAATTTGTGCCAATTTGGAAATATTAGCATGTTAAAATGCTAAAACTAAGAAGGTTACCTTGAAAAACAGTATCTCTACTAAACATAAGCATGTTTGCATGCAATATATCAACAAACTTAAAGATTTCATTTTAATATGACATAAAAAAATACTTGCACTGACACTGTCTATGAAACTGGAATGTTGCTGCAAGTTAAACTGCAGATATAGACATCCAAATGTTTTTTTTTCCAAAAATGTTTTGCGAACATCCACAGTTTGCTCTTATATTTTGCAGTTGTGAATAGCTGCTCCTCCACTTCCTTTGTGCATTGCTTTGTGGTAAAATGGGCTCCATCGATGGCATATTTGAAAACCAGGTTTTGTTTTGGTGTACATCCTGGCCTATATTTATATTTTGTCACTTGTCTGGTGTAAACACACCACACACTCAAAACCTGCTTACATTTAGTGTGTTATATGGCATTTGAGACACGTTTTAAATCGCTTGTTAAATGTAACATGTGATTGGGATGAGATTACCACACTGTATTTGGCTGTAGATCAGAGCATTTGAAAAAATGCAAATGCACCTATAGGTATCAAAGTGAATCACAAATTGAAGTGGGATATCTTGGCTTGTCTAATCCATTGTTCCTTTTTCTATAACTGTCTGATCCCAACAGATTTTAAGAGGCACAGTATCATAGAAGCTCAATCAAAACAGACCATATGGTTGTACTGACACTGTGTGAGTGTGCATGTTTTGAGCCGTTTGATACAATTCAACTGGTTCAGTGAACGGCTGAAAAATAGATTCTCCAACTGAATGACAGACTGAGTGCTGGACTTGGTGCCACAGTGAATGGTTGACTGACTGACTGACTGACTGACTGACTGACTGACTGACTGGCCACCTGGCTGGAAAAAGTGAACATACCAGTCCAGCTGAGCGGCCGCCAAGCTGCAGCTCAAACTTCCTGACTGAAGTGTTTTTAGGCCATGTTTTCTTTGACGCCTCCCTGTCTGAGTTACAGGATGCTGCACATGTACTGTGCAGACCAGACATGGCAGGTTTCCTGACACATCTCATAACTCATGATCATCATCTATTGGATAACTGCAAATGTGATCCAATAGATGGTAAACTTGTTTTTTAGGTAGGAGTAGGATTGTGAGATGACTGACTGAGACAACACAGGAAGGTTTACCGCTGAATGGTGGACCTGCCATACTAAAGCCTTGATTCAGTGCTGCTCAGTTTGGTTGTCAAAGAATGACTTCACAGACTGGCTGTGTTTGCCGACTGTATTTTCATTTATTTATTTATTTATTGAAACACTACTTTTTCTAACAAAGTCTGCCTGTCTTTCTCTTTTTGCTGCTGCTCCGTGAAGCGAGAAGGCCTTTAGAAATCTGACGCTTAAAAGTGTTCAACTGACAAACCATTTTTGTTTAAGGGTGGAAAATGCTCAGTTTGAGAGAAAAGAAAAACTACACTCTACAGGAAAAGACACCAAATTCTTATTTTCTGACATATAATAAAATAATCCCACAAGACTCCCCACCACGCTCACCACCCAGCAAGGGCCATAATAAAAGTAGTGGTGTCTACACCTTAGCTCGAGTATCCTGCTTTCTTATCTGCCCGCTTTATCCCCTTGCTCATAATAACACTGTTTCAACCAGGCCATTGTGTTCTCCACCTCCTGTGTAGTAATGTTGTTATATTCAGCCTTTTTCACAGTCAGCTGATCTGAAATTGCCTGTAATTGTGTCAGAAAATGCTGCCTTTCAAGAGCTTTAATGTCCATCTCTAAAGAGATTCAATTGGAGCGATACTGTTTCTAAGAAGAGTGACTAATAATGGTACCTCTTATATAAGCTTTTAGAGCCGCCCAAACAACAGGAAGAGAGGCAGAGTTTTGTTTGTTGCTATTTGAAGCAGAAGGAAGGCATGATCTGAGTGTGTCTTGGCTACATATTCACAGGATGAGACAGGATGGACTTTTGGTGCATGAATAAAGGAGTCAGTCCTAGAGTAGCTATTGTGTACATGAGAGTAGAAACTATATTCATGTTTAGGCTTACAGAAGGGGCTGGAGCACCTGCTCCTTTTGCCCCTGACCCCTGACCCCCAAGTGCCCTTTTGTCAAGCCCCTCAAAAGAACTTTTGTTATTATTAATTGTTAATGATTTATAATAAATGACCTGCCGCTAGCCAGTTCATCAAATGACATCACCTCATGACCCTTCACCTGAAATTTTGCAGTGACATGCCCAGCTGCCAAGCGCGCAGCAGAGAGCAGAGAGCAGAGAGAGAGTTGCAGTCGGTACATCAGAACCATACTACACTACAACACGACAGTACAACAGTTGGGAGTCGAAGAACCAGTAAGTGGGTGAAATAAATTATGTGTACGTTGTTTCATGTATGTTGCGAGACAAAGTGAAATGATCATGCATGCACGTTTCGTATGTTTACAAAAGGGCCTTTGGCCACTAGCTGGCCACAGACAGCGACAGCTGCTGCTGTCTCTGTCACATGAGGGCAAAAACTTTGATATGGATGCATTTCTTACTTTTCTGTCTTGGACTATTAATTACTGGACCTGACATGTAGCTAGCAAGAGCTCGTCATGAAATGACATCGTTTAGGAGCTGTGCCATGCAATGTGTGTGTATGTGTGTGTTCATTACATTTCATTCATTCAATCAATCAAACAAACAAAAAAGAGACTCTTTACTGTATGGCACCAGATGAAAAATCAGGAGACCACCAGTTATAACTGTTACACCTGAGACAGAGTTAAGTGTTAGTAACACAGCTCATGGCAACCCATCTGAGATGAAGCTCCTCTCTCATACCTTGTAACACTTTGTAATATGATGTATGATATCATACAGTATGTTATCCTGCTGCAGCAATATATTATATGCATTAGACTTGTAGACAGACCACTGTGCATCTGTAGTGCAGCTTCCCTGTTCAGTCTAAGCTTGTGTTTAAGACTTCAGGTAATGTAGAAGCATTAAGACATGAATATAACAGTTCCTAAGAAAAAAACAAAAAATGATAAAGACTTAAAATCTGGCAGTGCATATAAAATATTTCCTTTGGTTTAACTTTCATGCATTTATCTTTAAACAGAGAGTGAGGGTTAAAGTTTGTATTAAGGGTAAGTAAATTGCTCCCTCTAGTGGTGTATTTGAATAAAGCCCCTGTCACCATCTTCACTATGAGAAGTCACACTGTTGATACAGAATGTTTACACTAGTTGATTTGTTTAAGAAATTACTCAAACATCATGTTTCATAGAGATGCAAACTTTATGTAAATTCATTTTGTGTATCAAATACTGTTAAATCAGCACTAAGTAAAACAAGTATACATGTCATAGTAACAGTCGTATTACTGTTTATGAACCTTTATCAGTCTGTTACACATGATTAAGTGACAGAAAGAAGATGCTTGATTCACCCTCCATGCCTCTGCAAGTACATCTGCCATTGTAAGAACATGTTCAAATACATAATTACAAAAATACATATATGGTAAAACATGGTTAAAAAAGTAAACATGCAACTTGATCTCTAGGAAGTATCACAAAGGTCTGTAAAGATGTATGCAAAATATCCAGGAAGTGGGCGTATCACGATCAGATTTTACTAGTCAGACTTCATCACAATCTGTTTAAGCTGATACAGGTAATATTTCAATTTGCCATATTGAAATCAGAAAGATCACAAAAAGAGCAAAGTAAATTGCATTATCTGGTAGTTGTGACCATACTTTCTGCAGCCCCCGTGCCCAGCTGTCATCCTCTGCAGGGCTCGGCCTGTAGAATAGGTAAATCATCTCACTGAAATTGCAGTGGGTAAAAGTGATGGCTGGGAGTGCAGTGTCTGCATCGCAGAAGCACACCAGTCCTTCGTCATAGTCTACAAACACTCTGACTCGCTCAGGTTTCTTTATCAAGAATAAGTGAACAGGGGTGTTTTCAGTGGTGCAGCTGGGTCCCAACCTAATGACCCAGTTTCCATTGCTGGGTATGAATGTCCTCCTCCCACGCATTGGCTCCCTGACTGTTCCTAAATCCCTGCTCCCTTCGGCCTGAACCTCAAGATAGTATCTCCCCTCAGAAAAGTCCCTGTTTTTATGACTATAGCAATTAGCATTGAATCGATCTGGAATCCACCAAAAAGAAGGAACTTGCATTTGATTTGACACCCCACTGTTTGCCATTGCTTTATTCCTTCCTTTCCTCTTGGTCTGCTGTGCTGCTTTAGATTTCTGAGCCTTCTTCCCACTCGTATGCTTAATTACCTGTACCTCTGCCTTTTTCTTCCCCGTGTGAACCCTCTTGTCTACAAACGCTTGCTCCAAAGGGACGGTATCATGAGCGCTATGTTCTGTGCACAGGACACAAACACACGTCTGGTCAGTCCTGCAGAAGAGCTCCAACAGCTTGTTGTGTTTCTTGCATATTTGCTCCTCCAGGTTACGCACAGGATTTGTCAGTTTGTGTCTCTTTAAGGCTGCGACTCTCAGATGAGGCTCAAGGTGTGTCTCACAATAAGAGGTCAAGCACACCAAACAGGTTTTTGAGGCTTGGGACTTGATGTCACGGCAGCAGTCGCATGGCACCTGTCCTGGTTTGACTGGGGAACTATTGGCAGCTTTCGCATGATGTTCCTTGAAATTCTCCACAACCTCCCTGAATCCGGTGTTGACACAAAGTTTGAGGCCTTTGTCGAAGTTCTCTTTGCAAAGTGGGCACTGACGCTGCTCTTTGCCCTCCCAGTGCCTGGTGATACAGGCCTTACAGAAGTTGTGTCCGCATGGAATAGAAACAGGCTCGGTGTAAATATCCAGACAGACGGAGCAGAGGTACAGATCTTCAGACAGGAAACTGCAGGCTGAGGCCATATCTGTAAGAGATGAGAGGTTTAAAAACTAAGAACCATCGATGGTAATGTTGTTTTTTATCCTAAGTGCTAAGAGTATGAGCCATTTTACAAAACAAACACAGCTGGTTAGATACTTTCTGGTGGCAAAACAATTATAAAGTGACCAGTGTGACCCTCATAATACTGCAAACTGTTTGCTGCAAAACAGTCCATAAAAATGCCTGAAAAATGGTCATAATTATCACCAAATAAACACGATTAACAGCCACAGCCATCCCTGCATCTGTATTTATGAACAACAGGTGCAAATTTCATTACATGCAGTACAAAGCTATGAATATGCAACAATATCAGAATATAATCAAGCATATAAACACGGGATTTGAACTTCACCTGCGTGGATGCTGTGCTGTCTGTCTTTGTTTGCAAAAGCATGAAGTGAACTGTGTTTAAGAGTTGTTAAGTTTCACTTCTTCATAAATGATGCAATGGTGTTCCTCCTCCCCTGAGTCATGCTCCACCCATCTGCTCGTCTTACGGAGATTAACTCTTTATGACATGAAATGAAATCATATTTTTAGCGGGATTTCTGCAAATATCAGTGATAAAGAACCCTTCATTACTTATTCATGGTGTCACTGGTGTCAGTGTGTGTGTGTGTGTGTGTGTGTGTGTGTGTGTGTGTGTGTGTGTGTCACAGTGTAGTTACAAATTCACTCAGCCAAAACAACACCGACTCAAACCATGAGTATCTGTGGCCAACTCCACCTATAAAAGGAAATCTGTCTCTGAATTAAGTCAGCTAGTGTGAAATTATTTGCTAAGTCTCCATTCTTAAAGGATTAACATGCCTCTGAAATGAAACCAATCACTCCACAAATATTCAGGGAAACTGCAATATACTTTCAGTTTCACTCCTATGGTTTTCCCTTTCAAACAGAGTGGAGAGAAGCATGAATATGCCTGCAAGTTTAACTCCAAATTTCACTTTATGATCCAGTAATCCAATTACTTTTGGCCATGTGTTGTTTTATATTGATTATGAAGATGAAGCTATGTATTGCATTTCAACCAGTTCTTACTTTAGTGCTGCCAGCATGTCCATGATTTCAGATGGTTGTGATGTTTGTGCTTCTTATTTTAATGTCAAATACCAACCAATACAAATCTATAGCAACTTTAAAATGTCTTATCTGATTGCTTGTCCTATGTTTCCCACTAACTGTGAATATGGATACCATGTCACTCCTGTGATCAGATGAATGTGCAGTAAAGTTGTAAAATGTCTTAATTTATCAAAATAAAGAGTATCTACTGTTGGATTGTATATGTTTTACTTTGATAGGTAAATGTCACATTAGTATTTTAGTAATAAGGTTATTTCACATTATATTGTAAAGCACAGGGGCGTAAATATAGACAGTGCAAGCAGTGCGATTGCAATGGAGTGGGCCCTTGCAAGTGATTCAGATTGCCATGCTGGAAATATTCCTAAATTCCAAGATAAATGATTAATAAAAGAATATCATTAATTTAAAAATGGTGCCATTTGTTATATATACT
>JAPZEB010000025.1:20422083-20449364 GCA_029783705.1 Chaetodon striatus | reverse complement strand
GTGACATTGTAGAAGAAGATATTTTTATAATTCATATATATAAATTCATATATATAAAAAAATTCATAGAACTTTTACTTCTAGTACAAAGAGCTCCCCAAATAGCCCCTCTTGCTTTGCAGTGCTATTTCACATTTCAAGGCTGTGCTGGTGGTAACACCAGAAGAAATCTCAGTTGAGCACCAAAGTCACTGATATTCATCCTCAGGGTACCACTGGGATACCCATATCAAATGTCATGGCAATCCACCTAACAGCTGTCGAGGGATTTTACCAGAAAGAAAAAAATGTCAGCATCATGGTGGGATCATCAGAGGATTACCAAAGTCAGTTAGCCTTTGGGGACCATGAATGTCTTTATGAAAGTTCATAGCAATCCATCCAATATAGTATTTAAGATATTCCAGTCAAAGTGGTGGAGCAGCACTGTGTCCTCTAGAGCCATGTCTCCAGCTCTGAAAGTGCTGTAGCCTATAGAACAGCACTTTAAGTAGCAGTACATCATTTACAACAATAGCTACAGAGCAGCATTAAGTCTTATCTTGTTGGTGGTGTTGTCTTGGAGACTATTTTTCTGATTAAATTGGTCTTTCCTCCTTTCAAACATTTTAGGACAAATATTAAAATTGCATTCATTTTCTCCCAGTTCACTGATCTAATGAAACGAGGCCATTAACATCATCCGCAGCACAATGTCACAGACTCTTGTTAATATGCGTCAGTGTCCCAGATGACGCCCTCAAAGCTTCAGTGCATCAGCAGGGGTGTTGATGAAACCGTATTAATAATGTGGCAACACAAAAGCTTTTCCTTTATTCTCTTGGCCTAATGCACAGCGGCATTAGCCTCAGTGCTCCTATTATAAAATGTAAAGTCAAATCAGTGCCACTGCAGCCGTGTGTTATTAAGTGCAGATTGGAAAAACAGCCCGCAGCCTCACAGCTCGGCATCGGGGTGATTTATTGTGCTAATTCCTCTGACGGGGGCGATTCATTTTGTGTTGAACTGTACACAAACCATCGCCAACACACGTATACTCCTGAAGCATATGTAATAGAGCATTCATTTCTAAACAGCCTCATTACAAAGCAATCATTGTGGAGTGCTCATTATAAACGCTGCTAATCTCATTGTCATATTTGGGTTTGTTCAAGTTTGTTTTTAATTTATGAGGCTTGTTTAGCTCAGACAGACTGCAGCCAGTTGATTATTTCTTTATTTTGCTCTTTTCATGTACAGGTTCCTCATGAGCTCCCCAGAAAGCATTTTGATTTAAATGAATTAATATATGAAACCTTTCTAAAGGTCACCACTTACGCCAGTGTGACTGCTGCCTATGGTTGTCACGGAAACGTGAACACAACTGAGCTGTGAGTGATTCACTACACCCCCAACAGACCACATCCCTACCTCCATCTGTCTGGTGTGTCAGTGACTGTGTGCACCCATCTGAAGACGAGGGAGGGAGCTGCTCTGATGCACACAGGCATCTCTTGATAAAATATTAACATGTAGAACGAACTGAGCTGCATCGATTGTGCCTGACCTGTAGGTTGTGTGTAGGAGCAAGTGGGTAGACTTTCACACACCTGGTCAAGCTTTACTGGTGAAGTGAATGCTGGATTGTTGGTTGTGGAAAGTTATCAAAAGAAAGGGATGCAACCTCCCCAGTTCAACGTCAGACAGGTGTGAGGACAGAGAGTTTCTAATGCTGTTCAACAACCGACCAGCACTTCATTGGAAGTACATGAACCCCTTTAGGGAGTAAGCCAAAATTAAACTTTGAGAAGCTATTTTAATGTTCATAGCTCTGTTTTAAGTAAAATTAATGTTAATGCCAGTGGAGTCTGGTGGCTTTGAGATAACAGCTTTAGTTCCCTGTTGAAAAAAGACTGGTAAAGCGCTGAATAAACTTGTGTTTTTTTTAAGTGGGCTTCTTTTAGGTGGCTAAAACCTAACTGCTTGGGACAGCATTTGCTCAGCTCTGTTTGATTTTATGTACATAACTCCAGGGGTTTCTACCCAGAAGTTATTGTAAACAAACGTGATTTGATTTACAATATTGTAAATATCTGCTGTGGCATGAAGCTTTGCCAAAGATGTGGACAGCCTCTGTTCATCTCCAGCATGAGCAAAATACTGAAGCTGCAGTTTTCTCTAACATCCAACAGCTGCATCTTAGAGTTATGCCTTCAAAATCTCACCATAAAAAAGACACAACTTCTTTTAAGAATCCGTGTTTAGGCTCTTGTGGTCTCATTTCACCCTTTCATGCATGACACTTCACTGCCCACATACAAAATACAGTACAAAATATAATATTTTGTCTTGCTGGGCTTGATATTGAGCTTTTTCAGCCACTTGGGGAAGTGCTGATGTGATGTTTTACCTGCCCGATATCCAAACTTACTCTCTCCAAATGAAAAATGTGGGCCAAATCAACAAGGATTTGGAGTAATATGTAAGTCAAATTGGATTAATCTGTTCAGTACAAATATTAAACTATTTGTTTCTTTTTTTTCCACATAAAGTTTAAGAATTTGAACAAGGTATGTCGAGACGTCCAGTGTGACAGTGATGTTCACGTAATAAACCAGCCAAGTTAGGCCTCCAAGCTAATGCATGCTTACTACGCTAACAACAGACTAGAAATATGCAACAACATTTTTATAGATATCAAGCAAAAGCCTGACACTGTATCGTATTAAGCGGGAAATTCACCACTTCTAAGCAGAAGGCAGAAGATAATGTTATCGTGGAGCCTGACTGGGCAAAGCCCCTCCTCCTCCAGGCAGCTGCCTACGTCTCACCCTGGGTCTGGGTCCACAGCTGCCCTACCTGAAAGCAAATTTGCATTTCCTAGCATTTCCGCCCTACTCTACCTCTGACTGGCTTGTACTCGTATAGATTCAGGCACGAGGAGTGAATTTGGTTAGGGTAAGAATGTCAGGGTTAGCCAATCTGAGGCAGAGTAAGGCAGAGAGGGGTGGGTCAAGCCTTTGCTGTCCAAGAAAACACAGTCGCTGGTGAGCAGCATGAAAGCGAGGAGTGCTCACTCCGCAGCGTATTGTCTCCAGAGGTAAACTGCCAATGGCTGTCCAAATAGCCACTACTCCACTAGAAGACTCCCAGTTGAGTCTCCAGCCGATGATCTGAATCTTGGACTTTCAGGGGGCAGCCCTAATTTGGACAAGTATTCTAATCTATTAAGACAGAAAACAAACAGTTTACAGGTAACATGCCTGGGACAATGCTTATTTAAACACCATTTTATTTGCCAGTTTTAAGTGGATGAAGGAACATTTTGAGTGAAAACCAGCGCTCATTATTTCATTGTGCAGTGCCTTTCAGATGAGAGCCGCCACAGAACCACAGCCTCAAACTGGTCGACAGACACAACCCAAGGCATCATGGACAGCCTTTAGGGACGGCCAATAATAACAGTGACTGTTTTCAATACCGAAAAACAGATAAATAATCACAGTAGACATTCAGTGTTGGATTTATCATTATGGATTTACTTACAAAGTCTTCATAAAGACGCAGCAGCTTAGTGCTGTATTACAGATCCTGAGACTGAGATGATCACATCTAAGGTCTCTGTGGAACTGTGCAGCGGTTAATGTTAGCTTCTGGCAGGGCCACAGCATCAGGAGAGGCAAACCAGGCGACGTTACCCCTCCCCCTCTTGAAATTTTTGGAAAAAGGGGCCTATTTTTCATGATAATGGCACATTTTGCTAGACTTGCAGCAGAATTTGGTATTACTGGTGTTACATGGTGTTCAGGCACACACCGATTACAGTACAACAGTACTCTTTTTTTTCCTTTATCAACACTTAAAGTCTTTGCTGCATACGACAGCAGCAGCAGCAGAGTTGCAGCACAGAGTAGCAGGAGTCACATTCATTTATCTTGTAATGAGGATGGAGAGTTGACCCTTAAGACAATGACGGAGTATTATGTGTCGTAGCAAAAAGCAGGTGGCCTCGGTGGGCGTCTTCGCCTTGGGGCCTCTCTTCTTGGCAAAAAAAAAAAAAAAAGTTTCTCACACGTGGTCTTATAGAGAAATTTAATGTTAGTAATGTTATGTCATATATGACGTTGCCAACCCCAGAGTTGACCTCTCTAGTGTCCAATATGTAACGCTCTGTGGTGAGACAGGCTCAGCTGGAGAAGCTCTGCTTCAGTGACAGTTAACAATTTATTCTCAGATAATGTTATACTAGACATCACATTTATTTTTCATTTGCCCAACTGGGCGGCTGCATGAGGCACTGTCTTGCCTGAACACCTGGGTTTACTTGTCCAGCCCTGTCTTATGTAACTTTGTTTCATTTTGTTGTTTTTTTTAAATTTTTTTATAAGAAATATAATAAAACCCCAGAGACATCATTATCTTAGGCAGTCATGAGCATCATTGTACTCGCCATGTGGAATGAGTTTATTATTTAGAGAGAAGCGTCATGTTTCTTGAATGCAGGGAGTAATAAAACCCATTTTTATGAAATGTTGAGATTGGATCTATTTACACAGAAATGAGATTTGTTGCACATAAATTAAAATTGATGTTATTGCTGAAAATAGCTATCTATTCCCCATAATAACTTGTGAATAAAAAGCATGTCTGTTTTATTATAGTGCTTTAATTTCTCTAAGTGTTAATACAGTTGTTAACAGAGTTATCTTTATAGATTTGTCTCAATGTGTCTCCTTCGTATTCTGAAGTTTTATTGTGAGCACCGATTTTGCGTGTACCATTTTCAAATATTTAAAGCAAACCTAATAACAATACACACAAAACAAAATTAAATCATCAAACTAAATGAAAATAAGTTGCAAAGAAACTTAAAAGCAAGCTTCAAAAGGTGAGTCTTAGCTGTGTCTTTGATTTTACATACAGGCCAGCGCACAGGTTTAGTCTATAAAATTATCTCTCCGTGTCTCTTTTTCTGAGCTGTACATTTAATACGGTAATAATAATAATGGATGTATAAAAGGAGAAGTGTTCCTCTGTGGGTGCTAAACCATTAAGAGCCTCATAAACTGGAAAAAAAAATCTACAGGTAACAGAGAGCCTGTTGTAGTTAGTGTCCTCCTTCTTGGAAACAATGTAAATGATTATTATCTGTGTCTGTAAATTGGTAATCACAGTCATGTCTCCACCTTGTCTAAATGAACTAATGTGAATGTTAAATGGACAGTTATTTCTCTGTAGTGTGGAGGAGCCATCTGTACGTGTAGTACATGACTGATGTTTAACCATCTGATCCTATCAGTGATTTCATCATCAAAGCACACCTGATGCAAAATGACACCATGTGTTACAGTATGTTACATTATACATATATCAATTGCCAGTCCCACAGTGGGACTGAAAGTGGTTATTTCTGTAGGTGAAATATTGTTGGAAAGGCACAAAAAATTGTTCGTAAAATCATTAGCCCTTCTGTACGGAGTTTGCATGTTCTCCTCGTGTCAGCGTGGGTTTTCTCTGGGTACTCCAGCTTCCCCCCACAGTCCAAAGACATGCAGGTTGGTGACTCTAAATTATCCGTAGGTGTGAAAGTGAGTGTGAATGGTTGACTGTCTATGTGTCAGCCCTGTGATAGTCTGGCAACCTGTCTAGGGTGTACACCGCCTCTCGCCCAGAGGAGATGGGCTCCAGCCCCCCACGACCCCCAACAGGATAAGGGGTACAGAAAATTCATGAAAATTAGTGAATGAATGAACATCTGGAGCCATGAAAGAGACATAACCAGCAAGATTTCTATATTTCCAAAATAGTCTCAACATGAGAGTACAGAAGTTTGCCAACGTCACTCATCAGCTGTTGCACATAATGCACATAAAAAGTAATGTATACTGGGAATTGATGTTAACATGACCAAATATGGGGAGCGCTACCTTCTCAGTGGGATACAGAAAAACTAACACTTCAAATGTGTTACATGTGAAGTGTCAGTTATCATGTAAAAATTACAATTTCACACATGTCACAAGTGAAACACAATTTACATAACGTAAATTCCTTTTTTACGATGTTCAGCTTGATAGGACAGCTATGGTGTTGGCAGGGCAACATGCAACATGGCCGTTGCATCAAGGACACGGCCTTTGTACATGGGGTGCCTGCTCAAACAGATGCAACTGTCAAAATGCAGAACAGCATGAAAATATTTCCTGTGCGTGAAACACACTCTGACAATAGTTTAGCAGTCTCAAGACTGAACAGGAAGTGTCCGCAATCAAAAAGCATAGGCATTGTTTAAGTCCTGCCTCCATTAGTTACCATTGCTATGTCTGTCAAACATTTCTTTTAGCACTAACATGATCTCGTCCCTACTCATCATATTTTGCCGCTTGGACAGAGGCTCTGGCGCTACTGAAAGGACCCCAGGGACAGACTTTTGTGTTGTATCTTGATGCAGAGGGGGTCAGCAGTTTGGTTTAGGCAGCAAAACCACATGGTTATGGTAAGAAAAAGATTGCACTTGAGGATAAAGAAACACCTGCTTTAAGTGGCAAAAATGTGGCTGCAAGAAAGGGTTGGCTGTTTAGTTCAGAACAACAAAACTACTCTGTTATGGTGCTGATAAAGAACCACCAACTTTGAGTGGTACAGTCGCGTTTGGTTCAGGGCAATAAAATTACTTGATTATGGTGAGACAAAGATTGCAGATGTTGCTACAAAACAGTTGAGCTGCACAAAAGCCACAACCGATGTTTGTTGGTCTCGAACATCCGTCTCCTGGGTCAAAGTCTGGCGTTTGTTGGACCCATCCAACTGCGTTCAGGAACATATTTTCACTTAGCGGTTCTGTAAATGTGTGCACATTTCTATGTTTGTGCACACGCTTACAGGAGCTACAAGAAAACCACTCAGATGTACCTACATCAGTTGCTCTGTCAGCTGTTGGTCTGAACAATGTGTGCTCCCTCGCCTCAGACACAGTTTCAGTATGTACCAAAATTTCTAGAATTCATTTTGAATGGTGAAAGACATGAAGCCATTTACATTAACTGGGCAAATCATAACATGTTGTCCACTTATCGCCTGTTCCATCAGCTCCATCCTGATGGCTATGCCCTCGCAGTGAAAGTCCCCCGTGTCCAAGATATGTTATGCATCTTAGGGTGTTTTAACACTTGGTCTTTTTCAGCCCTCTAAACAGACTCAGATCAGTGACTCAGCACTTTTTGTGCATATCTGAACACTCCAGGAGAACTCAGACCCCTCCGAGGGGTCGCTTTGGTCTTTGTTCTTTGTCATTGTATTCAGCCCTCTACATCACATGCTATTGCACGAGGAAGCCTGAAAAAAACAGACAAAACCATGTCGGCCTGTAACGCTTGCAAGGATGCAGGACGAGGAGTAGTTTGGAAGATACTGCACATCTCCAGATGTGGAATGTAAAACAAATGGCAACAGAAACACTGATGTTTTCCTCAGATTTTAAGTTCATCGTAAAGCGAGGGGCTTCGTAACTGCACTGCAGTGCCACTTTAAAGTTAAAAAACAAACTATGTCAGTATATTTATAAATGGACTATAGTGTGACCAGAAGGAGAACTGAGACCTCTTTCAAGAGGACTGAGTTTGGTTTGTTTGGCTGCAGCACCCTCAGCACCCACCTCCTTTGCCCACACTCCCACCCACCCTGAGCAGACTTTCACACTCTTTATATTAAGTCTGTTTCTCTGAGTATGTGATAATGATGTCAATGGATGTACACTAGAGTTGGTGGAAAGCCTGTTGCGTCTCACTTAGACCCTAAATGATGCCCAAGGGGCGCATTTTGACACCCTGGGAGTGAGGACAGGCTGCTAGCATGGAAAGCAGTTTTACCATGGCAACGGGACTGTAGGTAGTAAAGTAGTTAGCTGGACACACTAATGATTGCAGCTTATAATAAAGCAAAAAACTCATTCCTGATATGTTTGTGTTTATAATTTTGGACAGGCTAAAAAAAGATACCACCACCTCAAAGATACCACCACCTGCTGTGCCAAGTTTCTGTTGCTAAAAGCGGAAAATAACTGTGCGGGGGGCGTTAGACAAAATTAAGGAAGAGCAACATGTTTCATCTTGAGTGTCATATTAGAAAACTTTTGCAAACACACTGACCTCTGCAAATTCAGGCAGACTCTCTGAGGGATGTCGAACGTTACTGTGATACAAAGATCATTATTACGCCCCCTCACAAAACGCAAAAACTGTGAATATCCGCTGTGGATGATAGCTTTCACTGTCGTGTGCTGGCTCTATTATGAGTCGCATGCGTCCACTGATGTACTCAGTTTCAAAGCAACCAAGGCCCAGTCATATGTGTATGAATGCATGTGTACGTGGCTTTGAAATGAATGGAGGATGAAAAAGCATGTGTCTGTGAAGTGACGCTGCAGAGATATGCATCAACATGTCTATTGATCCTGCCTATTGACAGCGCTCACTTCTCATTAAGTCGCAGGCATCCATCAAAAAGTCACTGGTTTCCCTGCTGACTGCTGATAGAAGATCACAGCGAGGAGCTTCAATGTACCGTGGCCGACATGCAGAGGGGGACACCTCTCACTGTGGGAAACACAGTCCTCACTGCAGATTACATCAGGCTTACATCTGACACAAAGGTGCTGTGAACGTGTGTGTTTGTTATTCATGAAACACACAGTACACATAGCTGTGTCCGCAGGGAGCTTCCACACTGGCCGCTGATGCTAAATAAGTCTTAAGGCTGAGGGGCAAATCATTCAGTACAGAGAGCATGTCTGTGAGACAGTTGGATCTCTACAGTGTGTTTTCTCTGGGTAATATCAGGCTCCAGCAGCTTTGTGAGCCGTCTCTCTGTTAGGTTTTTTTTTAATATATTAGAATTGTTTTTTACAGGCATAGACAGCTCTGTTCAACTAAAGGCAAACAAACTGATAAAATATGATGTTTTTTCTCAAGGAAATACTTAAATTCAGAGGCATCTCCTGGTAGAAATGATATATGATATTCATAACACATTTTTTATTAGTGTATAATCACTTGAAAATAAGAATCGTTGTGTTTTAGTTGGAATGAGCCATTTATGTCTCCACATTGAGCGGTTCCTCCTCCACTGAGTGTGCTATGTTGTTTCTACAGAAGCCCAGAGGGGACAAACTAAGCACTGCCTGTAGGTAGGACCATTTGCATTTTTGATTTCTCCTACACACCTGGCACAAGGAAGACGGTTCAAATCCTGGCAGAGTAAAAAATAAATGAATTGTTAGTTTTTCTCACTACAGAAAATGTGTCTCTAACCACTCCGCCAAATTTGAATTATTAAAAGAAATTGCCAAGTAAAATTAGGTTCCAAAATCATGAAAAATTAGGAGTATTCTCTGCTCTGAGGAGCCGCAGGTGTGTCCACTGAAGGTGCTGAAACAAAGAACAAGCCGCCGCGCAGCAAGACTCTCGTTCAGCAGCAAACGGCAGTACAAAGCAAACACCGATGTGAGCAGCAACTGTTGGTGTACAGTACATCAATTTTCAATTCAAATGAATTTTGGCAAATGTGTCGTAGTGAAGCTGCTGGATTTTGGACACAATTGTCCCCCTGTCCTCTATCACGGAAACTGGTCTGCAGTCCTTCGCAATCCATTTTGCAAGGGGGTTAGTTAGTTGATTAGAAGTAGACTTATTCAGTTTGCGTCTGAATGCCTGGTCGAGTGTGTTTTGTAGAGGCTGGCTGCTAGTGCTAGCATCAGACGCTGTGCTAGCTCTGCCCTCAGGGTTTGCTGCTAAATGCTTTGCAGTGAGGTGATTTTTCAGGCTTGAAGTACTCCGATGATACGAAAATTCTTTAATGTGGAAACTACAGAGAACCATGCTCCTATCAACAGTTCGCATTATTGTAACAGCCCTAGTGTGTATGATTGTGGCATTTCACAGACAGATTTATTCATTATTCATGTATTCATTGGACTGATAAACTAAGAGAGCTTGTGGGATGCAGTCAACTCCACTGATGTATGGGCTGAACACACTGATGCCATGTGCTCTAGCATTAGTAGGAACAAAGGTTTTATAAAGGAGATGAGGCGCTATACTGAGGATGGCTCCAGTGTGTCATTCAGCCATGATTTCAGGCCCATGCAAAAAATCCTGGACGGTCTAACCCCACAGTTCAGTTCAACACTTTTCAAGTTTTGCTATTTTCAAATGGTTTAAATTGTAAAGCCCTCACTCATCCCAGGGCTGGTTGGCCTTCTTTGACCTTTCGTAGGCTCAGTCACTGGTATTTGTTCACTTATAAAGCCATTCTGGTTGAACTCCCTTCGTACATTTGTACTTTGATTGAACAGAGATCTGACTGTAGCTACAGTTTGAGATCTCAAGACTTAGTTTTGTTGTCTGTTCCTGGTGCACGGACTGAGCTGGGAAAGAAAGCTTTTATGTGCTCTGCTCCTCTCACTCAGAATAACCTTCAAAAAAGATCTGAAACTATGTGATTTGGTACAAGGATGAAGGAATTGGTCGGTTCTTGTCACTGTGCGTAGGTGTTCTAATATTTCTACATGTTATCTTTTATGTTTTTATTGTGTTTGTATGACGAGATTGTTGATCTCAACAGGTCTTACCTAGTTAGATATAAATAACACAATTTTTAGTGGTTTATTAGTCTTTAGTAGCAACCTAACCCTCTCATATCTAACAGAGGTCAAACACAATCCTAAAGTCAAAGAAAGTGACACTTCTGCCCTGCTCTGTTGTTGCTGCACCTGCCAAGCTTTCTGCTCTCACACATGCAATTTAAAGTGTAAGCAGTGGTGGATTTACCATCAAAATTCTTTGTCATTTTCGAAACAGCGCGTTCTTGATTTTAGACAGAAGCAGACAAGCATAAAGAAAAGTCCAAAAAGCCTAAACATGAAAGCAGAAGAAAAGAAGAACTGAAAGTCAGAATAGAATAAAGAACATCTGCCACACTTCAGCAGGCAGGAAATGAGTCAGTGTCCTGTAAGCTCCCCTGTTGATCCCCTAACAAGCAGTACCTGTCATCACCTGACATCTGGATGGGTATGTCTGCGAGTGTGTGTATGTGCTGCTGTCAGTGGTGTGATGCAGAGTGTGTGGTTAGGAGCCTGTGTGTATATGTGTGTGTAATCACGTTTAGTAATCAACAGTGTAGTCTAGACTGATGCTACAGTCAGTATACGTGATTGAGTGTGCAGTGTGTGTGTGTGTGTGTTAATGTGAGTGTGTGTGTGTGAGAGAGAGTCGATGTGTCTACCAGCTGCCTGTTTATGTCATTAGAGAAACTATCATCTCCTCCGTTACTGTTTGTGGAGTCTGACTCAGAGCGGATGATGGTGGTGGTGATGATAATAACAACAACTGTAGCGTTGCAGTAGTGATTGTTGTGGCGGAGATAATAGATTCAATCATTCATTCCCCTGTGAATGTTTATACAGCCAAAACAAAAGCAGAGACAGAGAGTTAAAGCTCATCCTGTTGGCTTTGTTTGAAGCAGACAAAAACTCCTTTCCCCTCCAGGTGTAAGCATTGTGTTTTTGTACATTCTGTTTGTTTTGTCCTAGTTTTCTTGTGATGGTCAGCATAAAACTAAACCCCACGGTGGCTAAATACTTCACTTTAATGATTGAATTGGGAATTTGAAAAAGATTCAACAGGGTGACCAAAAATGACCCGCATTAAGAAGTCTGTTATGCAGCTTCATGGACTTCTGTTGAATCTGTGTCACTGTAGATGAGTCAACAGCCTACTGTAAAAACTACCATCTGTTCACACTTTCTGTGGTTGTGGTTTTCAGTGAATATGGTGGTTAATGCTGCCATTTATAGAAATAATGGAACACACAGCTCACTGGTTTAAAGATTGATGTTAATAAAGATTATGTATCATGCCTTTCACTTTTTCCACTTTTTTCAGCTAACATCATTTTGGCATTAGGAATAGTTGCCACTGCGGATTTTGGTTCTTGTGAGCAAACATTGAGGTATTTCCTTGATAGACTCGAGACGAGTTTAAACATGGATGACCAGGACTGCAGATTATATATGTAAGATTTTGGCTAAGAGGATAATGCACTAATTAGCTGCTTCTCTCTGGAATCACTATTTAATTTTTCCAAAGATATGATAATATTTCTTCAGGGAGTGCAGTTAAATACAGTGTGGGCTCCGTGCTTACTCTGACAGCTTGACAGACCATCACAAAGGGGCGGGGCTTAGCAAAAGATCAGTTTCACAGCTTTTGAACAAAACCTGTAACCCAACAAAGCTACACTAAGGATAGTTTATTTCTGTAGGTATCTAGCCTGTTAACAGGACAAGCTAATGATTGCATTTCATGTTAGAGAAGATAAACACAATGTTTTATAATGTTTCTGATGCACCAAGTCAACGGTCAGCCGTTGGTCAATGCTGGGTCATCGGTGAGTGTCTGTCACCTTAGTTTTTGTGTTGTGTCCCCCACTGTTAGCATCATTTGGCCCTTGTTGGCTCTTTTGTTCCGCTAATTCAGCATGTTTAATTGGCAATGGAGCCCGTCTGTCAACTCAGTGCACAAGAAGAGAATCAGAAGTGAGGAAAGTAAACAAGCTACTTAAGTCAAGAGGGAGTGAGATCGTAACAAACTTCACTAGTGCACAGTAAATTTGTTGTTTCAACATGGGAATGTGTTGTTGATGTGCCCACTGGCTAAGTAGTGTCTTGAATCCATCCTGTAGGTTTGCCTTTTGGAATGATGACTATAGACTACCACAGCCTGCGGCTATGGAGAGTTGTTTCCTGAATATATGTGCTAGTTGGCCCTTAGCTGTAGTCTTTGCGGTGTGTTCAAGTGCAACTTTTTGGCTGAGACACAGGTGACATGAGGTGACGGCTTTACACTTTTGGCCTAGTGTTTTTGGTTTTCAACTCTTTAAACGTCTCGTATCTTAGTGTAACCACATGCACACCGCCTCAGTATGTGGAGAAATCCGGAGTTTTACAGGCCTGTAGTATGTAGGTATGGTTGCTAAGCTATGATTGGGCAAGTGCTACTCAGGAGAGGGATTTGGCGAACAATCAGGTGTAATTCACTTTGGACAAAAGCATCTGCTTAAGGGTAAAGGGTGTAATGCAATTTAAGATAATGATTTACAGCCCTGACTGCAGTTTAATATATGAGGGAAACTTTGGACCTTTAATATTCAGGTTATTGCTTAGTTTAATGAAGATGTCACATTTAACATGTCCTTCTGAACACTGCTGGGTGAAACATCTTCTGTATTTGCACCTGCTTATTTGACTTTTTGCAAATAAGCTCTTGAGCACTACTCATGTTTCTGTTTACTCTCTTGGTACAGAATTCAGTACACCTGTATACACACATACTACAGTTACTCAAATTTCCCATCCTCAAGGCCTTATTTAACACCAGAACAATATACCCTGATGTTTTCATACAGGAGACCTATGGCATTGGCTATTCATTCTCTTCAGTCTACAGGTTCAAAATGGCATTTCAGCTTTCTTTTGCTATCTCTTAAATCTCGTTTAAAGCATGAAATTTTGCAAAACTTTTAATCAGATCAGTGTGTTTTCTTATGTAAACACATATTTCATGCCTCTTCTTCTCCTCATGTTGAAAGTTACAAGCTTGCAGAGTTCGTAGCTGTTTGACATCAAGTTCAGAGCCCAGTGAGTAATTCTGCCCACGCACATTTCAAATTTCGTTGTCATATTCCTTCTATAAAAAGGTCCTCCACCTCAGTGATTGTTCATTGTTCAGTGAAGGCGATATTTGAACTCTCTGAGATATTGGTCCAAATCTTACAAAAAGATGCCTTGAGGGTGGATTTGTAAAGGCCTTTTGTGCCGCTGTAGTATCCAGCTACCTGCTCAGTGCCGGCAAGGAGTAAAAGCCTTCATTCTGCAATCAGAGGACCCTTTTTCTTCTTTCCTACCTCTTTGCCCTGCTCTGTTCTCTTTCCAGCTTCTACCAACATTACACCGTCTACTTTCTCTCCCACAGGCTTAATGACAGGAGGTTTCTTTTTTCCTTTGGTACATTTTCTCACCAAATAAAAATCCCCATTTGAAGCATATGGCAGAAAGTCCAATGACTTCAGACCTCATTAAATGCTGTTAAGGACCATTAAGTGGAAAAGACACAATGAGGCTGATATAGTAATTACACCTTGTGGTATAGAGCTTAGAGTATGTGTGTGTGTGTGAAAGGGGGTTGGTGCTGCGCAAACACACATGCTGAGGAATGCAACTGAACAAGTGTGTGTGTGTATACATTGTGAATGTGTGTTTTAGACACAACTAAATACACTGAAGAGATGAATGGCCTCATTTGGAAAAAAGTAAGTGAATGAGGTTGAGTGCAGTTTCAAAATTAGTCAATGGTTTTTAAATATCATCAAAGGAAGTGAGCTGAACAGTTGGTCTCCGGTGATGCATAGCTGTTGAGACATCTGCATCATGACGACTGAAACAGCAAGCTACTGTGTCTGAATGAAGTGAAGAGTGGCAGTCACAATGGAAAAAGATTTAGCTGCATCTGTGTGTGTGTGCACTTTGTCTCAAGCACAAGCCAGAAGAATGGAAATCAGACAGATGGGAAAGGACTGCCCCTCATTAGTATCTTTTGGTTTGACTTATGTAACTGTTGCTTTCAAACGAAGGCCTTAGCAAGTCTTCTTCTATCCTCTCCAAGTTCTTATCATGCTATTGAGGTTATTGTACAGAGCTGGCAGCGTTGGTGCTGTAATGGAATAGAAACACGACCCATGGGAATGCATGCACATTTACACACTTCCGCTGTAATGATCACATGGACTCCACCCCATTTATTTTCCCCTCCGCTGGAAACAGTTACAGCTCTATTTCTGGGCACAGTGACGCTTGCTCTATGAGTTTACATTTCCTCCCTCCAGACTGTCATTGTAAATGTTAACTGAAAACAAATCACCCACTAAACATTATGTTTGAATGATAGCTGCATTTTTTTAATTAGTCAGTTTAGAAAGTGGGCTGTAAATGTACAGTATAACCCAAGACTGAGTTGTTTGGCCACATAACTGTAGTTGAAATACAGCATGTTCAGAGTAAAATTTCCCCCTCATCTTTGTCTTCACTCGGAGTGCCACTAGTAATTGTTGTCATTGTTAATTTATTGATTAATCATTTAAAATGTAAAAAAAAAAGTTCATCACATAATCTCAGGGCCAAAGGTGACCTCTCCAAACTATTAATTTAAAGGATAAGTTTGGTATTTTTCAATCTGGACACTATTTTCCTATGTTTTTGTGTCCTTGTGACTAATGAGAACAACAGTTTTTGGAGTTGGTCCAGTGTTGAACGAGGCAAAACAGGCTGGAATGTAATCCCTGAGGGCAACTGAACACCCTCAATGTACATCCACTAAAAGTGTTTTTCCACTGACAGAATCAGATTGTTATTGTAAGTGTCTGACACTATCATTGAAAGGATCCCTACAGGGATAGACTCTTTTTGTTAAATTGTAATATCCTTTTTCTTAGACTAGAAACAGCCCCAAAATCGCTATCGTCACACCCACCTCCATTTAAATAAACACAAAAACACACTTCTTTCAAAGTCAGTAGAAACAAAGTAAAACTCACAAAAGTGGTCTTGGTTCATCTTTCCACTGTTCCAACAATTGGTTTGGTTAAAATAAAACTTGTGAAAATATGCCAGCTATATACACGCTAAAGTTGCTGTTTATTTAACCCTTTAAAAACTTTATCGAGTTTTCTTGCTTTCACAAGCATTTAAACCTTTGAGACCTGAGCAAACTGGTTTTATTTATTCTTTTTTTTTAATTATGGAAAAAAAATGGCGGTGAGCAAGAAATTGGTAAAAGCTGACAAGGAAATAAACTGAAAATCAAGAATATTCTTCTAAAAAATATACCTGGATAAACAGTTACACAAGATGAATGGATGAATGTCCTGAAAACTACATTTATTATTACTGTAAGAATATATTCAAACTTATGGAATACATATATGTATGTCTTTTTCAATTTTTTGCCTTTTTTTCCAGGACATTTCCTTGTTTATTTGGGAGTTTTTTTTGTTTTTCTTTTCTCGCTAATTTTCAGGTAATTTTCTTATAATTTTTTGGGTTATTTTTAATTAAGTTGCTCTCTCCTTTCTTTTCATGTTTTTAAAAGAATTCAAGCCAATTTGCTCAGGTTTCAAAGGGTTAAATGGAGTCTGGTGTATTTGTCATTGGTAATTTTTGGCCTTTTTCTGGTTAAATGAAAAGGATCTCACTCTATATGACTTCTTTCAATAAGTTGTCAGACACTTCTAATAACAGTGCAAGCCTGGCAGTGGCAAAAGCAAGCATTTTTATTGGACCTAAGTTGATGGTGCACTGTTACTTACGGGGACTACATTGCAGCCCATTTTGCTGCTGCTGGCTTCGGGGGTCTCACCCAGTAATGGACCAATTGGAAAAATCATTGTTCCCATTTGTCATTTAGACATTAAAAGAGAAAATAAGGGCCAGGTTGGAAAATACTGATGATACCCTTTAAGATATTTGATTTACAGTCATGTAAAGCTGAAAAGCCTTACATTTCATACCTTGAAACCAGAGAGTATTAAGAATTTTTGCTTGATAAATGACTCAAATAGAAATTAATTGTGATTAATACATCACTTGTTTCAGCGCTATTTTCCATTCTGTTTTTCTTTGTCACACTCCTGGGTAAGTAAAGCCCTGTAAAGTCTGAAGCCAGATTTATAGTCGATGCAAGAGGTTAATGGGAGTGCTTGGGAGTTGAAGATTTTGATTTATAATTCAGTGTCAGATTTCTCCCTTTGATTGCGCCCCCGCAACACTTGACGGATGTATTGTACTGATGATATGGTTGTATCATGCATTAATTATATTCCCACCAGCAACTGTGTTTGTACTGTTTCATTAACTATAACGAAGCTAAAGAAATCTGTAGATTCAATATTTAAGAGGCACAATGTGGTCAACAGGCCATGTTGTGATTTTGCTTCTGTGCGCCACTGTCATAAAATTCAATAATGCATTTGATAACAGGAGTCTAATAAAATGTTTACTAGGGAATGTCTGTCAGACCATTTCCAAAGTCCATCAATATAGCGCAGAAACACACACACACACACTTAGGGATGCAAGGCATTTGCTCGTGGTCCTTCGCAGCAGAGACGATGAGACAGACAGTGTGTGTATCTTTGTACTTGCATAAGTCCATCTCACATTTTAAAACCCTGTTTCTTTTCCTCTCTGAATTTAAATCCTACATGTGCCTTTGTGTCACTCTAGTCTCATAGATCCACGGCTCCTAACACACAAAACCAGACCAGGTTGTCATCATCCAACTGCAGCAGATTCGATCTTTTCAGCCCATTGAATTCACTTGTATTGTGCCTTGTTGTGATGCATTTTAACAAATGGATTTTTCAGTCCTTTAATCTGATCCGTGTGGGTTATATTCCACTGTGCAATTGGATCACGTCGTCACTGTGGGTCCATTGAGGACATTTTCACATCACCCCCGTCTCTTTCTCTGTGTTATGTGTCAGCCTGTCATCTCTTCTCTACAGGTTGGCGGTTAGGCTTGTTACACAGTCTCATAGGGGTCCATAGTGCTTCCACCAAGAATAGTTCACTTGCTGGATTACAAATGCCACCAGCCATATGCCAATTATATCCAGCTCGTACAGTTGGATATGCCAATTAAACATCCAGGGCATACCAAGGATTCAGAACATTCAGGACATAGAAAGCGTGCTGAACACCCGCTTTATCTCTGCCTCTCTATTTCTGTCTTTCACTGAGACATGTGTCCTGTCGTCTCTTTTCTTCTCTCGTCTCAAACATGAGGAATTTAAAATAGTTATCAAGCCTCCGGTGATTCAGAGTTTGACATTTACAAGTAAATCTTTCAGTTTTACCGGTTGGAAACGGGGGTTTCTGAGGTACTCGGCAGCATCAGTTGTGACTGTCCTATCAGGAGATGTTGGAGGCTGTGGGGGTACGTTCAGGTTTTTCTCTCTTGATGCTGCCTGTAGCAGCAGAGACTAGGTGTGAATCATCAGTGCAGTTAGCATGAATATATTACAGCTTGCTTACAGTTAAGGAAATTAACTGACTCTGTTTTGTCTATCAGCTCTTTGACATTTGCTGTTATCATTTCATATTGACAGCAGCGATGGACAACACGCCAGCTCATTGTGATAGGAAGGTCATCACTTGATCAACAGCTTCCTGCTGTCTGTGCAACAAACATGCTGCTGCTTTATTTTATTCTAACAAGTTGTACACACATTTATTTCGATATTTAATAATGGACTTAGGTCTACTTTAAAGGGACAGTTCACCCCAAATCAAAAATACATATTTTTCCTCCTACCTGTGGAGCTGTTTATTTTTTAGATTGTTTTGGTGTGAGTTGCTGAGTGCTGGAGATATCGGCCATAGGGATATCTGCCTTCTCTCCAGTATTATGGAACTAGATGGAATCCATGACCTGGTTACTCAAGATAATCCACAGACATTGTTGTGAGCAGTTTCATGTCGGAACAATTTTCTCAAGACCAAACTTAACCTGTCTGCTGTTATTACTGCATAGAAGGAAGTGTGCACCTACTCATGGACAAGAAGCTCATCCTCATAACAGCACAAGATGTAAACATTTATAGTATCCACTTCAGCTGAGCTGTAATGATAGCTAGTTTCCTTTGCTTCCGTCTTCGCAGTGATACAGTTGGCGGGTATAGTTTGGTATAAAGAAAATAGTTCCTACATGAAACTGCTCAAACGAAGGTGTGAAGATTATCTTGAGTAGCCGGGTCATGATTTCTGAAAAGAGACACTGCTGTTGAGTTTTTCCAAATGTATTTGTCCTTTGAGCACCACAAGCCGAGTGCTGTCCAGGTCCATTATTTGCAAGAGAAGGCAGACATCTCTATGGCTGATACTCAGCAACTCACACCAAAACAATCTAGCTCAGGTAAGAGGTGAAATATGTGTTTTTGATTTTGGGGTGAACGGTCCCTTCAAAGAAAATCCACCCTTTCATGTAAACCTGAACCAGCAATTGAACAAATGCACTTAAAAATGTCAAATCAACAAGTTTCCAGCCTACCCACACATCTTGAGTTCAAGCATCATTTATGCACAGTTATGTTGCTGAGAGTTATCTTTCTATCTGCTGCCCCATGACAGTCTGTAATACGTGCCAAATGCCTCTGAGGGGCCATAATTAAAGAGTTTCTATTTCTGCTGTGTATCTAAACATCTGTGGTATCCTCATATCCCTCCTCTGACCTGTTACGGAGACAAACTGCCTTCAAAGAGTAAACCTTTTGAAACAGCAATTTGTTTATTGCCTCTGATATGGGCTTTGCATCAAAAGATGGCTATGAGGTCACACACATAGATCCCACTCAGATTTGAATTGGCCTCTGTTAAATGATGTTAACACAGTGTCAGATTTCAGTGTTCGGTGCAGTTGCATTGAAAATAATTTGGGTAGTTGTGTTATACGGGTGTAGAGCCACTTGATGAATGAGTAAGAATACATAATTTAGAATACATTTTCCTTTTTGCAAGTTAATTCATTCATTAAGCGTTTAGTAAAACAAGGTTTACAGGATGCTTTTCAGTGAGGAGACATGATTTGCAGTTTTTATTAACACGATGAAATTAAATTAATCAGTAATCTGTATGTGTTGCTCTCCCAAATACACCAAACACTGCCGCAGGGATCTAGTGGGTAAAATATTTTCTATACCTGTAACTATGGGATGCTTTATATCTGTATATTTTGCCAATGGTGCATTCAAGAACATTTAAATCTCTAAATGTGCTGATTCCATGTCCAGTTCAACCTTCTCTACCATTTCTTACTGTATACTGGAAATCTCTGTCTTCCTTTTCTGCCCAGTGAAGTACATGCGCGAGGCCACACCGTACGTCAAAAAGGGCTCTCCAGTGTCAGAGATCGGCTGGGAAACCCCCCCTCCTGAATCTCCCCGTCTCGGCAGCCCTCCCATCACCTCCTCCTCATCCTCCTCCTCACCTGACCCTCCGAGCTCTCCTACCCAGCCGTCCCTGTCTCTGCAGGGCGACAGGAGGTGCATACCACTCAAGATGTGTTGTGTAACCCGAGCCATGACCATACCAGACCCAGAGAACAGGTAGGTGAAACACAAACACACACACACACACCATGAAAAGTCCACATTCTTTAGCTGAAGGCATTTCTCTGGAGATGCCGCCGTCTCTTTCAGTCTCTCTTAAACAGTATCTGTCTGCTCCTCTTGTGCTTTTCATTGACAGACTAATGAATAGTTCATTGATTAACTCACGTAGTTCAGTCAGCCAACTAG
The DNA here is from genome assembly GCA_029783705.1 of Chaetodon striatus. Lineage (NCBI taxonomy): Eukaryota > Metazoa > Chordata > Actinopteri > Chaetodontiformes > Chaetodontidae > Chaetodon > Chaetodon striatus. The sequence goes on along the minus strand of JAPZEB010000025.1, from coordinate 20,428,982 downwards.
CTTGTAATTGTTTTTAAAGATTTACATCTTCAGTAGGAACAAATGGGCTTTGGGCTGGGAGCCACAGACAGGATGGGAAAGTTCAAAAGTTTTGTCAGACGGGCTAATAGGCTGTTAGTTTTGGTCTTTGCATGGGATGTAAAGCCTAGAAGATCCCCATTTCATTCTTTCTTTCAGTGGCACATATGGTGATAAGTGGTAATTACAGGTGTGCTTTGAATCTCACTTTCGGAGATCAAAACAGTGTCGCCTGTGTGACGTCAGTAGTCATCACTCTTTTCTTTGTTTGTTCGGCCATAGTAACTGTTTACTCACAGTGCTGACAAAGACTGGAAAAACAGCACAGCTATTCACCAACCTGGTCTAAATCCCAACTTGTCAAAAACCAACGCTTGGTCAGTGGCCCTCAACGTCAGACACAGATGCACAGAGGCACCCTTTAATGCCGAGATAAGACGCACTGGGCAGCAGAATTGTTTTGACAGTCCAGGCAATGGCTGTAGTATAAAGAGTAAGAAACTGGGAAGGGAGGTGGATGGGTCAAACAGACTGTGGACTTTCACCCGGCAGCCTGCTTTTTGTTACCTATGTGAAAGCAAAAGTCAGTTGAGTTATTTACTAACGACATTGTGTGCTAGTATGTATAGTATGCTATGCTACTGAAATCAGCCACTGAACGTTATATTAAATTAGAAACAAACGTAGTTTAAAACCAAACCATGATATTTTTTTCTAAACCTAACCACATGCTTTTGTTGCCGAAACCCAGGGAAGTACACCAAAAAATAAAGATTTTTATCTACATTTGAAGTTTTTTTTTTTTTACAGAGACTACATGTATTTAATGAGCAGCAACCGTACATTCCCTGTGAAAATGGAAATTTATTTTGAAAAGCCACAATGCATCTAACAAGCGTAAATCGACACACTGTTCCTGAATGTCCAAAACTGATGTTGGAGGAGACCTAGAGCATCACAATTTGATTTGTAGGGCCACTGACCAGCGTCAGTATTGGACAAGAGTGTGACTGTGTTGGCTTCACACACTCACTGCATGTCGCTTTTGATATTTTCCCCCAAGGTGTCGACACAGACAACCAGTTCATAATACTGAAAATCAGTGGAGTAAGGTAGTTATGATGGGCTTTAGTGCACGCTGTTGTGCACATATCATCTCATCACATGATCAGAGACTTGACATTTGACATCAACATACATATTACCCAGCAATCATCACTGCATATCTGTATATGATGAAAAATACCAAAGAATATTAGAAATCATGAATTTAATTTAACAATTTGAATAGTTTATTATAGTTTATTTGGAATAAGCATATCATTTTTTTAGATGTGTATTACAAAAAAAAATAACGACATGAAAAATGTTTTTCATTTTTAAGGTTATATATAGCAAATGGCTCTGTTTTTAATTTAATGAGAGCTCTTCTTTGAACACAGGCATATTTCCAAGTTGGCAATCACTCATAGGGGCCCATGCTCCACCCAACACATTGTTGGAGGGCCCACTCTCCCTCTGGACCCCCACCCCATGGGCCCCGGAGCAGCTGCACTGTCTATACTTACGCCCCTGCCGCAAATGCAAAGGCTTTCATCAGTGGTATTTATATTCTTATAAATGAAGAATCTTTTTTTAAAGATTGTTTTTGGCTTATTTTGGCTTTATTTGACAGAACAGATGAAATGTTAAAGCATGTTCCAGCCTGCAGCAAAGGGCTACAGGCTGGAATTGAACCATATATATATATATTTCAGTTGAACTCCAAGTACACTATTATAAAACTGCAGTTGCAGTGAGAAAAGTATGCCAACTGAACTTGTAGTGACGACCTCAGCTTTACTGCCTGAACTAACTCTGAGGTTTTTGCAAATGCTCCAAAGTTCAACTTTAAAGCATCCAAAAGATGATTACCTTAATGAACCAAAGGTTAACCCATTCTTCTCTGCTCTATTACTCATCAGTGTGACGGAGAGAGAATAGAAAAGTCTCCCCCTGTGTCTGCAGCCTTCTTCTGCTGTCCTGAAGGGATTACCCAGTACTGTTGTCTCAGACTTTTTTAGTCAGTTTCTCTTAAAGACGGACGTTTGAAGTGGCACTTTGATAATTCTCAGTCAGCAGGGGGGTGGTCTGTTAGGAGGTGTCGTCAAGTTAATTGGTTAGTAATATGACAATGGCCCTATCAAACAGCATGGGGGCAGAAAGAGATTTACTGTTTAAACATTTTTGGTGTCAGCCTGTGAATCTGTGAATCTGTCCCACTTGTCTCTTTCTCTGTTTCTCTACCATGTTGTTTCACTTCCTGCTTTTCTTTTTGTTTCGCCGTCGATCTCTCCTGTCTCGTGCTTTTCACTCTTGTTTGTGTTTTTCGGCCTCTGTTTTCTTCCTTCTGCCCCCTCCCTTTATTTTCTTTTATGATCTCTTTCTCTCCATATTCCCAGCTTTCTCTGTTATCTCTCTGAATCAGTTCTCTCCTTCTATCCCTCCCTCTTCCCATTATTGCCTCGCTTTTGATTTATTTCTTTTTTTCTGTCTCTTCAGCTCTCAGTGTCTCTCTATCATTCTGTCCCTCCATCCATGTGTGTCCCCCTCTGCATATGTATGATTTTAGAAGTGTGAGATAGTTGAACCTCACTAAACTTCAAAGCTTCAGACGACGGAGGCAACATCAAAGTCAAGTCATAATAGTGAGCAGCGACTTCAAAGTTCCCTCTGTCTGTATTGACGTTGTTAGACGGCTCAACGCCGTGACTATAAAATGTAAATGCTAACACACACAAACAATCAATAAAAAAAATACTTGTAAACAAAATGAAAAATAAGAACAGCACCCACAGACAAAGCAGATGGTTCTCTGTTGGCTGGCTCTGCTGTTTAATGTCACTGTTATTTCCCTCAAAATAAAAACAAAGAAACAGAGATTCATTCCAGTCTTTGTGGAGTAAGTTATTGACAGTAATTGTGTTCGTGAGCCATTCGGAGGGCACTGGAAACTGTTAAAAAGCTGACAAGAATCTGAGGCCATGCTCGCACTGTGTAGATGATTTCTGAGAAGGCTCATTTTGAAGGGCTTAAAGGAACGGTTTTATATTTTAGGAAATGCATTACTTTCTTACCAAGAATTAGATAAGAAAAATAGAAACCACTCGCGTCTCAGTGTGCTTACTATGGAGCTAGAACTGGGAGGTGATTGGCTTAGCATTAAGACAGGATTCAATGGGAAATGTCCAGCCTACCTCATAGCCTTTAAAAATAGGAATCTCTAAAGCTTTGTTTATACTTGGGGAGACACTATAACATGGGCCTTTATTGATTGTGCAAGGTACGAGCAAGCACAAAGCATTTATCTGTGGCGTTACGAACAAAATGGTCTGTGGATAAGCAACAAGTCAACGAGTGTTACTGTAAGAACGTTACCATTAAAGTGGGCTACATGGCAATTCTAAATTATAAAAGCAATGCTAATTGTCTCTCACTTTGTATACAAAAAATTTAAACGTTTAGCTGTAAAATGAGAAAGTTGGTCTGGGCTATGGGCGATGCTTGGCACTTCGGTCAAATGTTTCCAACATGGCGGCCAGATCACAAACCTTTACATTTTACAGCCAAACAGTACACTAAAATATGTTTCTGAAAGCATTTGAGGCAAGAAATAGGCAACACAGTGACAGGATCTTGATTAATAATAATTTCTATCAGCGTTGCCTAGTTTGACAGTTTGACTGCAGTTCATTAATAGTGATTGACATGATTGACAGCTGCCTTAGATTCCTCGGCTCTGATTGGTTGTTTCCGGTGTGCTGCAGTTGATTCGAGCAAATACCATTAGACTAACAATGACAGTTTCAGCAAATCCGATACAAAATTATTTCCGTAGTAGTTACTGACTTGGCTTTAAAGGAGCAATATGTTGAATTCAGTGACATCTAGTGGTGAAGTTACAGATGGTAACCAACTGAAAAAATACAGAAGGTCTTGTCTTGAGCTAGCTCCTGTTGTATCCTACAAATTAGAGTCCCATGAACAACATTACGTCCTTAACGTTAAGTTCTGTGCTTGATATAAAGTTATGGAGGTCAGGCTTTGGCAAGTAAAGTTACTGTTGTTAGGTTTAGTGAAAGAAACATGGTGATGACGTACCTTAAATTGACTCATAGTTCACATGGTACTCAACAATGGTCTCCTGGGGAAAGTGCTGGGGGGTTCTGTGTCCTATGTTTTGTGACCCGACCCATCCACCGCCCCAACCTGCTCAGGGCGCTTCCTTCTTTACTTCTGCCAGCACATTAGTCACGTGACCACAGCCCTCTGAAATACGTGGGTTATAAAGGAGTTACTGGTCTATCATTGTGTAAAATATGTACACATTTTGGTGCATGACTTTTCATATGAAAATATACAAATGGTGCATGAGAACAGCCTGATACTAATGAGGACATATGAATATTATATTCCATTTCTGCCAGTAGATTTCCCTAATTCTCCGGGTCCTTTATACCTTGAAAAAAAGACAGCAAATGAGTATATTCCTCAAAATGTCGAAGGTTTCAAAATCAGGACCCATCTTAAGGGACTATTAGCTTAATGTTGTGGTTGCCCAGTTGTTTTTAGATAGTTTTTCTTGAAAAAAAGAACAAGTGCTTAACCTTTTCCCTTAAAAATATAATTTCAACCCTGCATTTCAGAAGGCCTGTAGTCTGTGTGGTGAAATCAACAGCTGCACTTGCACAAATCTTGGTTTAGGTATTAAACTTTAAGAGCACAATAGGGTTGAACATTCACTCCGTTGGCCATAACTTTAACTTTATTGTTGAGCCAGTTATACAAGGAATTGGAGTCAATAACTCTTCTCATGACAATGTGAGTTTTTGCCTTCCACAGATAGCGCAGTGGTTTTGTGGTTTGATAAAGGTGGCCAAATTTACCTTGACAAGCGTGTTTTTTTATGAAGGTCCTTCCTTATCCTCACAGCCAGGGCAAATTCCCCTTTGACTCATCAGCAAATATTTACTAGATGTTTAACTGGGAGGAACACCCAAGTTTAAATCCGGTTTGTAATGCTGAAAAGGTGGAGGGTTCTCAGTATCATGGTGTTCGTAGGTAGATAGATGTACCTCAGATAAAGAATCCAAGGCAAGACTACACGTGCTCTTTGTTTTTCTTATTTTGGGTTTGAAGCTGCAATGGTTTTAAGAGGCTTTATGTTAAGTGACAGGGAAGTCTGGCTTATCTTTTTATACAAGACTGAGTGCAATGTTGCATCCCTCCGAGGGTTTCTCTCTTCATTTCAGCAGATGTTGTTTAAACTGTGTGTAAGCCTGAGAGGACAGACAGGAGAGATGGATATGAGGACAGGCGGTGCACGTACGGTGATCAGAAGAGATGGTAATAAAAGTAGAGCAGACTTGATTTATCTCTTTTTAAGCTAACTCTGAAGACATTTTTTCCCCTAACTGTAATGTACGCACTGTAGATGTCACTTAGAGTCCAACTTTCTTTTGCTTTGGTGACAGATTAAATTTTAAAAAATGATGGGATTACACTTCATTTTACAGTGAGCATTGGAAATGTTATGAGGAGCTGTGGAGGTGTGGATAATAGGAGGTGAGGAGGAGTGGAGGAGAAAATTGAAAGAGATTGAGAAAGAATAGGAAAGGCAGAGATGAGCAAAAATAAGGAAAAGGTGAGGAGAGAGAAAATGAATTAGCTCCTAAAACGGATGATCTATTTTTTCTTCCAATATTAATCTGTGCCAATAGTGAGGCAACATACTTGAAAAACCTGCGGTGTGAATGTCTGACATATTCACTGAAAACATGTTTGGCTACTAAAAGGAGGAGATGACTCCTGGCAGAACCAGCACGGTTCCTCACAGTATGTCTGTTTCCTACAGTACCTCTCTCTGCCCTTGATACATTTTTTAAAGGATGACTTACACTGTCTCCCATTCTCACCTAGGTCAGGTGTATGCCTACATGCAGTTACATGATAAACCCCATACTAGTGCAGGAAAATGGCCTTTTAACTGAAAAGATACAACCTTTTACCTACTGAACCCTTAAGTTGTCTCCAGCATTTGCGGTTGAGAGCAGACACCTGTTTGTATTTCATATCTCATTACATATTTTACCTGAAAAACCTGCAGCTCATGTGGGCAAGAGGAACTCCAACTCTTAGCCCTGCCCATTCACAGTATTTCTCAACACCTTCTCTGATTACTTCTCATGCTGAAATGGCATTTTACATTTCAGCTGTTTAGCAGAAATTATGGGAAAGAAGTGTCAAAGTCTTCTCAGGTAAACTATGCGGGTGTTTCAACAAGTGGCTTAATCAACCCTACAAACCCCCATGCTGAATCAGAGCAGTAGGGCCATAGCAAGAGCAGTATTCAACAAGAGGATCATGTAAGTTAAATGTCCAAGAATGCTGCCCATTCCTCACACCGCTGAAATAACAGGCTAGAATGGGATGGATATCCTTTAGGGCTGAACAATATATCATTTTGTTATCATTGCAGTGTCAACTTGTGCATTATGAGTTAAAGCTAGTTACAAAAAGAACAGGAAATTGCACATTAAAAAGTGGGCCTACCTCTCATACTGTCTTTAGATGGCAGCTTTTGTGTTCACTTCAATGATCAGTTTGTTCAATAAGAGATGCTTTGAAATAATTCCCTTTCATTTTTTTTAAATTCAACAAGCAATTTGTTGTATTTTATCAGTATACTAAAAACAGAAGAAAGGCAGAACTGAGTACACCTATTGCAAGTAAGATCATTCATTCATTCACTTATTTTCCATAACTGCTTATCCTGTTGAGGGTCGCGGGGGGGCTGGAGCCTATCCCAGCTGACATTGGGCGAGAGGCAGGGTACACCCTGG
>JAPZEB010000025.1:20382954-20395485 GCA_029783705.1 Chaetodon striatus | reverse complement strand
TATATATATATATTTTATTATGCAATAGTGTAGGTTTTTTCCAGCATGATGGGAGACAACTATTAAAGCTGGGGTACGCAGAAATCTGGAAATAGCAAAAATTTGAATTTGAAAGTACACCCTCCTCCTCTCATCGGCAGCGCTCTGTCTAACCTGTGTAACTGCAGACACAGAAAGTTTGCTGACTTGGCAGGGAGTAAGGCTGTCTGGTACCTGCAGAGCTGGGTTTGTGCTGGCTGGATTGGGGTCGCTGTGGCTACTGACTGTGGGTCAAGCTGCTGCCTGCTCTCCTCCCAGTGAGGTGGTCCGTAATGGTGGGGAGTAAGGTGGAGGATACGCTGTGATTCGAGGCTCCAAGTAACATAAGCTACATACTGAGAACTTGAAGTCACAGCCATGAGCCTTTAGCTGTATAGCCAATATTGTGTCTTGTGTGATTTATTGTCAGACTCTTCTTTAGACTCTCTTTTCAGTAAGTTAATCTTCCTTTTTTGGGTTGCTTTGCAGTGCAGGCAATTGTTGCCATTGCTGGAGAAGCAACTTTCTCTGCAGGATTCTCCAGCATTGAATAAAGTTTTCACCGAAGGGACGTACACGCACATCTGCATTTGTAGAGCAGCCAATAGGACCGCCTCTCACTGAAATGATCTGTGACTGGCCAAAGTCTCCCATCGTGACCTAGATTTTCTAAATCCTGAAAACAGAGCAAAGAAGACGTGCATAAGTCTAATTTTCTCTCAGTCCAATTAATAAAAATATACTCAGTTATTGATTGGCCAAAAATTAAAACTGCATACCCCAGCTTTAATAAAGGCAAGGCAAAAGGGGGAGGGGTTTAAAGATGTGAATGAGCCAGCCCAGTGTCAATGGGTCGATCTACCTGTTTTATGGGCTGATCAGACAAAACGGTAACAACAACAAAAAACGGTCCACGAGGAGCGTGCCCGCTCTGCCAGATGGTCAGTCCAGCCCTGCATGTCACATAATGCATTAATCATGTTGAATGACCCTGCCCTTCTACTATAGGCCAAGACTTGGAGAGAATGTATATCCTCCCTAAAAGTAAGGAGTAGAGAAGGTTTTTCAAGGACAGAGTTGCAGTACATTTATGAAGTCCACAATATGCATTTAAAGTTATACTGCTACTTAAATAAAAGTCTGTCTAACTTTTACCTCTCATTGTAATGACTTTGTATAATGTACTAGGTGTTTGAAATTCCAACGTGCGCTTTAACTCAAATTTCTCTCATCCACTCATTGTTAATACAGGGACGATGACAAATGGGAGGATTTGTTCATGAGTTTTTTATTAGCTAACAATTAAGGATTAAAATATTCTATCTATTTATCTTCCAGGTTGTCTATACCAGAATCAGGAGTGCCGGCTGGTGATTCACTATGAACAGGGCTTCTCTGTGCTGGCTGACCCCAGACTGGGAGACGGGGAGAGTTGGGAGGAGAGAGGAGCTCAGACACCCACCAGGCCGCGAGTGCTCCTTTCCTACCCGTACGAAAAACTAAAGATGTCCTCAGACGATGGAGTTCGCATGCTCTTCCTTGACTTTGGAGGGAAGGAGGGGGAGATTGTGAGTGTTTCCTTTTTTAAAGGATTACGTTTTTTGACACAAAGAAATGAGATGAGATGTGCTGTGATAGGAACTCTGTTGTCCTTCGTGTTCACGGTCAACTGAAACTCTGTTTTGTTCTGCGTATAAAAAGTCAAACACAGATGATGTGAAATTATATGTCTCTAGTCTCACCATTGTTAAACAAGCACACAGGTAGAAAACCATCATAGAAGAGGCTGCAGAGAATGCAGTGTTGCATTTTGTAGGTGGCACAGGATTTTTACCTTTTTTTTTTTTTTTAAATCTTATTTTTTTTTTTAATTGACTTCAAACATATCTGGACTAACATTTAATCTTTTTGAATTTGAACCCATGTAGCCTAATCCAAAATTACACTTTAAATAAAATAGACGCATTCCCATCATTCATGGTCTATATTGTCAAATCCAAAATGCCTCCACACATTACTTCTTAGATGCTTTGGTGTCATTATCACCCTTTTAGCATGGCTTGCTTGTTTTCTTTATTTGCTGTAGGTTAGTGAAGAAGACTGCCTAATTTACTGACAGAGAAACAGGCTGCAACTGGTGAGACAGACGGTGCATTTTGGGAACAACCCCTGCTGGAGTAAAAGGCGTGGCCTTTTGCACTCATAGTCTCAAATTTTTTTATTTGAACCTATTACTACAGATGAATATTTAATTTTCTACCCAGCCCTGTCGCTAGAAGAAAATATTCACATTGTATGTTTCTGCAAACCAACAATACGTTACATTTGCATGTTTCAAACATATCTCTTCAGCATTTCTAAAGTGATGTAATATGCTTGAGGGGTATGTATTTTGTCACACCTTCATTATAATATATAAGATGACTTTGCGATATGGAGATGGAGGGGATGGTGGATGGCATGTCACCCTGCAGACCACTGCTGACCGTTGTCCCAGACAAACCAGCAACAACACTGTTATTAATCACCTTTGAGCCAACAATTTTTTTAAAGATATTTGGAGGGCTTTCTGCCTTTATTGGATGGGACAGCTATAGTGTAAAGGGGGGAGAGACATGGAACAAAGGGCCGTGAGTTGGAATCAAATCTGTGGCTGCTGCAGGTGGGACACAGCCTTTATACATATATGGGGTGACTGCTCTACCCTGGTGAGCTCGTGGGCGCCCTCAAATTTGGGTGTTTTAAGCCAAAAGATTATATTTTCCAACCATAACCAGGTGTTTTTTGTGCATAAATGTAACCATACCTTTACTACAGTGTTGTTGAGAAACATAAAGCTTAAACGTATCTGCCACATAGTAACATACAAATGTAACAAATCTGTGGTTTGCCGAAATGCAACGCAAATGCAATGCAATGCAATGCAAACGTTTTTTCCAGTGATTAGGTTTTGTTGCCACATTTAAACTTTGAATTTTGAATTAAAAGTAACCTCCTTTTAATTTTCTCCAACCTACGAGACAGAATTTTTTATACTAATTGTAATAATAATATCCCATTTCAAGTGAAGCTGTGTCAAAATGTACTTCTTTAAGGCAAAATATTAATAGTAATAAATGTGCTTTTTAGTTTTTGCTTTTCAAGTCACAGTGTTAGAAAAAAATTAAACATCAAGCTTTCTTTGCTCTGGTCGTGTACAACTCAGTACAATAAATAGAACAAGTTCATACCCACTCTCAGGGGTTTTTCAGGAGGCCTTCTGGGAAATGAAGCCAAACACAAACAGGAGCACAAGTACACGAGACAGGCAGAGGGAAAGTGGTACAGCAGAAAGTAAATTACAGCACTTCATCATAAAATAACTCCTGAAATAAAAGGAACTTCACACATACGCAGGTCTTACCAGGTAAGAGCATTGGAGAGGAGAGTTTTCTTTAAAAATAGCCTGCCACTTACTGTAAGAGTTTTAATCTGTTTACACCGCTCACTCAACGGCTCTCTGTATAAAAGTCCAGGTGTTTCAGGAGCCACTGTCAAAAGTTATCGATGTGTGTGTCTGAAAACAACCAAGTGCTACTACTCTCACTACCCAATGTATGTATTACTTCTGTTGTGAAGTTTCTAGCCTCTTGGAAATGATATGACAATACTGATATGAATATTAATCTTGGTATCAGGAGGATGAGCTGTTTCACCCAAAAACACAGCACTGATGTTTCATCATTCATAAAGCCATAGCACAGTGATTTACCGTATGCTGGAAAATAAAGTGACAGTGAAAACTAAAATATTTACTCTCTAGGCTTATGGGGATTAGAGATTGGAAACTGAGTCGTTTTGTATCGATGCCTCGTACTGTCTGTACAACAGTCCGCGTAGAGCTCCGTATAAAACTTCTGTCAGATACACTCATGTTTCACGGCTCACATTATGCTGAAGGCAAATAAGCAAAGACTTTAGAGCTTTGATTCAAACCCCTCTGTTGGCTAACTTAGCAGAACAGATTTTAGTGTCTGTAGCATTTCTGAATCCCAACACAGTCATAGATGAGGCTTTATAAAAATCCCAAGGCACTTGTGGATGTGGCTGATGGCTCATTAACTCAACATTTGAAAGTGGAATCAGCTGGGCTTTTTTTTTCAAAGTGTTGACTATACTGTCATTAGTTGGCAGGGACTATGTATGTCTAATTTTATCACAGCAATTGACAGTTCATCTCCCTCTTACAGAAAATGTATTATAGAGCTTGGATCAAGCCAAACCATTGATTGTGGTTTTAAAAACAAACATTATATACACATCCCCACTGTGATTGATCAGCACGGCAAAAAAATAAGAAGACTAAGAGGCAATGCTGTGGCTCAGGCACAGTGGTGTTTGTGCTGAATGCTAACTAAATGCTTGAGTCAGCATGCTTATAATGACAATGCTGCAATATACTGTTGTTCAGCAGGCACAGTGTTTACTATTTTCACAGTCTTAGTTTAGCATGTTGGCATGCTAATATTTGCCAATTACCACTAAATATGAAGTACAACTGAGGTTGACACAGTACGCTGTTGGACAAATTTAAATTTAAAATGATGATAGCACTGGATGAAACGTTGAGAGACAACCAAAGTTACTGTAGTTCATTCTGAGGGTTTTATGGTAGTCAACCTAGTAGCTGTCAATACATTTCACTTGATATCTATTCAGCACTGTATGTTATTTATCAGAGGAGGGTGACCGGTGATCTTTACCTGGAGCCTCCCTGAGTGACCGAGGGAGAGCGCATGACCCTCCCTTCAACATAAATAACCAGGTTATTGTAACTTCACACCAAATGTAGGTATGGAGCCAAACATCAAACAGCACAGAGGGAGTTATCACCAAAACAAACAGCTAACAGCTAATCACTTAGGCAAAGGGATTTGAACCTCCTTAAAAATCACATCATCACACAAGCTGTTTGTGCACTTCAACATAATAGGGGTGCAGGACAGCCAGCAATAGCAACATAATGACCATTTTCTCAAATAAAATGTAACATACACGACAGTGGCAGCAGCGGCCAGAATATCAGTAACTTGGCATGGTTGCCATTATTCGATTTTAAAATTCACCCTGTGATGATCAACTGTTAAAAGTTAAAAAAGGAAATCCTGACGTTAAAAAAAAAAGTCTTTGTCATGCATGCAGAGGCACAGAATTTAACGTCTGTTATAGGATCTGGTTAGTGCAAACGGTTTGCCTTTGGTGACATTTTAAATGAGACATAGAATAAAGGGATTTTGATGAAATATCATTATCTTAAGCTTGGATTTGATTGCGTTTCTTGATGGAAGTGCTTGCTGCAAATTATGTGTTCAAGCATATCTGAAAGTCTGAAGATAATTTTTGTTTTCACTAGGGCTGCCCCTTGGGTGAAAAAAAGTAAAACTCTGTTAGGAGCTGCGTCTTGTCAAAATAAATCAAAACCTATATGACAGGTCTATGTGGGAATTTAATTTGAAAGGACAGACACAGGAAGTGGCCATGATCAGCAGTCAGACAGGAGTCACGTTAATTTACAGGGCTGGTACCTGCGGTTATTAGACAGGCTAGTTTATAACATGCCGGGCAGGAAATCCAAAGTGTGAGATCATTTAGAGGAGGTGAAGGATGAACCCAAGGTGATATGTAAACTCTGCAGGCAAACATTTGCCTATCATTCATCAACTACAAACATCTGAAACATAAATGTAGCTACATGCCCATTAGCCACTTAGCACAATCATTACTGCTTTGCCGACAGCGTCACTAACAGGCGGCCCGCTCATTGTGTGACGTGCACTTATAAAATATAGGCCTATATTAATGAAGGTTCATTAGTACGGTTTTGTATTTCTCTGTAATGTAGCACAGCGTTAACAATGTTACTGATACTATTCTTTCTCACACCTTGGACTCAAACCATTGTGTTGCCCCGCCAAAAATGTTGAACTTAATGATAATATTGTAAACATGCGGCGACTAGTCAACTAATGGCCCTAAAGGACGACTATTGGTTGACTAGGAAAATTTTTTAGTTTGGTTCAGCCCTTGTTTGCACTAAGATAAATGGTTTAATTTTGGTGATTATATTAAGAGTACTTGCCTTTCAAACACATTTGTAGGGTCTGGGCTTCTGACGGTATTTAAAATAAACACAAAATGTGGCCATTTAAAGTTAAATGTCCCTCCCCTAAGCCAAATAAAAAAGCATAACCCCCTTTCCACTGCTTAAAAAATTATTTGAAGTGCCTCCCCTGCTTTGCACAACCTGCTCCCTTCTCATAAATACCAAACAGTCCCTTTGCTGAGCCATAAATTTCAACCAGCTGGTGGTGTTTTGGCGGAAAAGTCAGGAGATCACGAAGCTCAGTGCAGTTCATCATCTCTGAGCTATGAACGTCTGTACAAAATCTTGTGCAAATCCATCAAGTAGATATTGAGATATTTCGCTAAACAAAAACTTTGACCTGTTGGTGGTGCTAAATCAAAAGTCATGGGATTCACCATGTAAATCTGAACCAAACTTCATTGCAATCCATGCAACAGTGTGAACAGTTTAGTGCCAAGCTAACAGACAGACCGACTGGCATTGCTACTACCAAAGCGACGCTGAAAACCTCACTTTATTTACCCCACATCCTGAAAATCCGACTTGTGGATACACAAGACTTATGTGGATCTAGTGCTAGAGTGTAGGTTTACTCATATTTCATTGCACTGGGTTTGCTGGAGATGAGGTAGCCTCAGTGTTCAATATGACCAGCTAAACAGTAGTCTAAGTGTGAATTTATAGGTTCAATGTCCCTATAGGCCGAAGGAACAGGATATGAGTCACAGTACCTCTGTTGATTCAGGCAATGAACAGAGCTTTGTTCACAGGGATGGTGTTTGTGTGTGCTTAGCTCCAGCTAGGTCTGTCTAATCCTTGCCTCATGGGGAACTGTTGTCTGTGTAGTTAGTTTTGAATATACTTTTATGATTTCATGTGCTTTACAGACTTTTTCTTTTCCTTCCCTCCCCTGCCTCTTCTCCTTTCTGTCATCCCTCCTGCTTTAATGAATTCTCACATCTTTTAATCATATTCCCTCCTCTTTGCCCCTGTCATGTTTTGCATTATTCTGTCTTGTTCAACTTTTTACTTCTGTTGTTTTTGCTTCCTCCTCCAGCAATTGGACCTCCACTCGTGCCCGAAGCCAATCGTCTTCATCCTTCACTCCTTCCTCTCTGCAAAGATCTCCCGCCTGGGTCTGGTGGCCTGACCTCTCTGACAGGACATTTCATCTCCTTTGAAAACAGAAATCCACCTTGTTTCTACACCTCTCTGCAGCCCGCATGCAGTAGTACATCACGTCAAACTCCTTTAGTCGGGGACCCAAGCTGAGTGAATGTAGCCTCTATCTGGAAATTGACCTTTTTGGGTCTCCAACTTCAAGTTAAAGAAACACTGGAGAAACCAATTGAGGTTGGTTTTGAGTGAAATGACAGATTTTGAGGGGGGATAAACCCTTCCTTTAAGGGCTGCATGGGCTGAAGTGTTGACTGAAGAACCACAGAAGTAAAACATGGACTGGGCTAAAAGCAGAAGGATGACACCCGGACAGAGGAATACAGATTGGGCATTGCTGTCACGTCTGTGATTGGAAAGACTGGACACATGCAGCGTGGTTGTGATGAATTCACTTTTAATTAAATCAAAATGTAATGGCAAACTGCCTTCCATTTACCAATTATATAATTTATTCACCATTAGCTCTGAAAGGACATTCTGAATTTCACTCAGTCATTTTTCTTCACCAAACACTTGACACACTGTGGAAAAACTTTATGCATTTGTCTTTGTTAGCGTCTCCTGAAATGTCTTGTTAGCGGTGTCAGCATTCATCATCGAAACTCTGCGGGCACAATCACCCGCACAATTACCCAAAACATGACAGCTGACTCAAATTCAAAATGTCACAGTATTCTTTTAACAGGTTGCGTGCTGTGACCGACGGTTGGTCAAGGTATTTCAGTGTTTGACTGATTTGACAGTGATCTGAAGTCAGTTTTAATTTCTTCAAATATTAAAAAACACTGGCTTCAGTCACGATGAATTACATTATGCTCAAGCATTCAGATTTCATTAATCACTCGTTTAAATTCTTGGTGCTGTTAATCATTCAAAAACAGAACAAAACAATATCCAACTCATGAAAAACCCGAATGTAATAGCTTGCAGCTGTGGCAATTTGGGGATCCAGGTGGCATTTATTGTTGGGTTTCTGATACATGCAAATTTAGTGTCCACACAAATACTTGTATTACATATGCATCGAAGTTTATGATAAGGATAAATATGCATAAGATGAATTTATCTCCAAGAGCACCATAACCAAATGATGAAGCAACATTAAGAACACTTTAATGAACACATTTTGAGCAGATAATTTAAAGCAAAAATTTGATCTTTCAGGGAAATACGCTTTTTCACTCAAGATGACCATCTGTTATTTATGAAGCTACAGCCAGTGGCCACTTAGCTTTGCTTAATGACCAGCAACACAGGGAAACAGCCAGCTGCTTAAAGGGAAACTTTTTCTAAACCTGATCCTATTTTCTTATGTTTTTGTGTCAAAGTGAGGAATGAAGACAAAAGTTTTTTAAATTGGTTGCGTATTGAGAGAGACCACTGCACTGTAGTCCCTATGGGCAATTTTATACTATTGATTCATGTCCACTAAAAGTTCTTGTTTTCGACAGGTTCAGGCTGTGTCTTAAAACATTATGGAAAAGACCTGACTGAGAAATTGAATGCTTTTCCTTACATTTCACTGATCTGGTCTGTTTGTCAGTGTGTGTAACCAAGTCTTGCCCAAGGGGAAGTCTTGTTCAGAAATATCAGACTTTTTCACAACATCCAAATTAGTTAAATATGATATTGAAGATCTTTTGATAACACTATGAACTCTTTCCAGCATTCCTCTCTCTAATGCTCACTAACATTTTTTGCTTTTCCTGCAATGAGTCACCTCTCACGAGATTTCAGATCAAGACTTCTCCTTGAGCGAGACTTGGTCACAATAACAAACACACCAGTGAAAGGTAAGGGGGAAAGGTGAAAAATACTGACGTTCCCCTTTAATGGGTTAGATTTAGAGCTGCTAGTGGGCAGATTTTGTTACCTTTGGACATGCTGGCTATTTCCCATGTTGGGCAAAGCTAACTAGCCTCGGACTATTGCCCCATATATTTACCGGATAGACATGAGAGTGGTAGCCTATATATCTTCTTATCTAACTCTCAGCAAAACACTGAATGAACGTACTTCCCAAAATTTTCAACTGTTCTCCAAAGGGTCTGCAGTCTGATCAGACATGATGATGCCGTTTGCTCCCAGTGGAAAGGGAACTGTTCATGATTATAAGCCGGATTTACTCGCTGAAATCCTTTGATACTCTTGTTGGAACTGATCCTGTTTTCCTAGTTATCTGACAAAAGCAAACTTCTCTCTTGAGTACTTCTAATATTCATATTTTGAAAACTGAAACTCAATCAAACAGTGCCACAATCGCCTCATCAAATATAATTTGTCTTTCATTAAAGCAAGGTAGCCATGATTGGAGTCTTCAATTCTGCTTTAGTCCTGCAGCAGCCATGGCAGGCCTTTGTTTGTGTGTGTGTGTGTGTTTGTGTGTGTGGCCTATATATGAGGACATTTCACTGGTATTCGCACCACCTTGTGAGGACAATGCCCATGTCCTCACAAGTAAAACACTCTAGATGCACTTATCAAGTTGTAACACACTCCCTCTCATTTTTTCTCAGTATGTCCCCCTGTGTGTGAGTGTGTGTGTGAGTGTGTGTTAGTACTGCACTGTCTCTGACATGGCTGGCTGCCAGGTCTTACCTTGTGCCTTCAGAAGACTAAAAAGAAGACATTTGAATTTTGAATGAAATTAATCATAGAGATCTTAGGATGGAGCGACAATATGACTTCTATTATGGCTACTTTACTTTTGCTTATAAGCGCAAAAACCAGCAGTGATTTTGTCTTTGCTTTCTTTTTCATCTCTATCACACATTTCCTGTGACCATTCATACCAAAGGTTGTATATATAGATGGACAAAGTATCTCCACTTCCTCCCACGATATAAAAAAGTGAGTCAAAGTATCCTGGATATGGCTGCTGCCATCTTGTGCAGGTGACGTTATTTGGAGCCAGAGTCTGCCCAGTAGCGATCTCTGTGGTATCGAGGTCCCAACCACACACCTTTCTGACCAGTCAATCATGACACCACACCCCTTTTTTATAGCATCAAATAACTAAACATCAGAAAAACAAACACTTGATCATACAGCAGCATGAAGAATTATCTAACCATCTTAGGAAAATTTTATTTGATATGTTTTTAGTTGGGCCCATATCTCCATCAGCTAACATGAAGGGGGTGGGGTCTGTGACCTGTAATGCTGCGAACCACTAGGGAGCAATCGAGATGTTCTGGCAGCACGTTTGAGGAGCTGTCATGTTGTTCATCTTTATATACAGTCTATGATTCTCACTCACACACACACACACACACACACACACACACACACACACACACACACACTGTGAAGAGTGATTTACACATTGTAATCCCACCACTCTCTAGAAGAAATATCATCTGTCTTTTTGAAAGTTAAAGATAGTGGCAGCATTGTAACACTTTTGTTCAGCCAAGAAGCCAGCACTTACTGATAACCTCAAGTGGAGAGAAGCTCTTTGAGTAAAGGCTGCTTTGATATGTAGAATACTCCGATGCCTTTGGCAGCTACTGTACTGTCACTCAGAATGATAAAGCCTAGTTTTTAACTCAAACGGTGCACATAAATCATGTATTTAACAAAAACGACATGATGAGTTTGTTTTTTATTGTCTTCACTTGTCTTTTGTTCATTTCTCATCAACAGAAGAGGCCTGGAAAAAATGTGGGCTTTGGAGAGTTTAAATTTCACTTCAATCATATTAAAATGTAAATTACATCTGCAATTTGTTTGCTAATGATGCTGGTTCTTAGTAGTCGGATATTAGACTATTCCCTTCTTCCATTTCAGAACTGAAATGAACCCTGCTGTAAACACGCACATTCTCTGCAGTGCAGTATTTTATCTTGAGGACAGTTGAGATGAGAGGTGGTGTACTAATTTACTGAGTATTAGTGACAGGTTAGTTTGATTTGGGAAGCGTTTTATTGATCAGCTCAGCAGGAAGGATTCATGTGTCTTTAGCCAAAGAGCTTGGAAGTTATTGAGCTGTAGGCAGCACTTAACACAATCGTAACTCTTTGACATTGTTTACTTGGCTCCTAGGTAATGAGCTGGCATCCTTTCTCTTTACGTCACATGCAAACACACACACACACTCACACATATAAACAGATGGATGGACACATTCATGTAATTGAGGGTAAAGAGTTTAGACCTCAAGCACAGCCATAACTCTTAACATTGCTGACTAGTTGACATTGTTTACTAGCAGATTTTTCCACCTTTTCCGGACCTCTTTGTATTTATCACCGTTTCCCTTCTGCTCAGATCATTATTGGATCAACTCAGACTCTCAGTGGGACACTAAACGTCTGCAGATAGCGATTGTTGCATCATGTGAAAGAAAAACACAAGAACTCTCTACAGGTCATCTTCCCCACTGAGACAGAAAGAAAGCTGCGTTTGAGCCAATCTTGAGACCTAAAAACACATACACAAAAGGATGAATTTTAACACACAAACATGCACGCTCACTAATAGCCTGCACACTCATTGTTAAGAGAGAGGGAGTGAGAATGACAGCAGGCCGTATTGACTTGGACTGTCCGCTTTTCATTTTGAGGGGCTGGAAAAGAGCCAGATCAATTAGCAATCAGCCATAAACTCTGTGTGTGAGAGAGTGTGTGTGTGTTCGTGCTAATAAATGTCCAGAGTGATGTTCATGTGCACACAGTGGATACTTTAGTCAATGAAGTGCAAACACATTCCGCTAAGGTTTTTGTTTGTTTGTTTGTTTGTGTGTGAAAAGCGGCTCTGAATGAAAAGCTTTTTTCTTGGCTCAGTCTCTTGTTGAATTCCTCAGCTGTGGCGTGTCCTCACAGGTTCTCAACTGCTTATGTGTGCATGTGTGTGTGTGTGTGTGTGTGTGCATGTGTGTGTGTGTGTGTGTGTGTGGGTGGGTGGGTGTGTTTGTGTGTGGGTGGGTGGGTGGGTGTGTGGGTATGACTAAAGACCAGTTAACTGGGAACAGCTCGTCCAAATGGAGAAAAAAGCCATGTCTCCAGTTGGGTAAAAGCTGATTTTTGAGTCCGTGGTTGGGGGTAAGGGTCAGAGGTTAGGATTTGGGTTTTAATTGGGGTGCACTGGCCTGCTGATCTAATGTGTGACATGGAGGGAGAGAAATGATGATGTGGAAAAGTTTTGCTCCTCCGCCCGGAGGTCCTGGGTTTGATCCCTTAGCAAAGGGTAGACCATCGGACCTGAGGACC
>JAPZEB010000025.1:20361628-20377742 GCA_029783705.1 Chaetodon striatus | reverse complement strand
CTTTCATGTTTTGTTCTACAACATAAAATACATCAGTAAATACCTCACTCAGAAATTTGTAATTCTTTACATGTCTCAAAAAAGGCAGATGCTAACAAGCGGCTAAATGAGACTACAGCACTACAGGCTTTACAGCCTCGTTGTGGCGGCTACGTTGAAGTCATGCAACTGTGACGTAGTTTGTTTATAGCCTAATGTTAGCTTTTTTTTTCTGGTGATTGTATTTACACATAAAAAAGATTATTTTGCTAAGCAAAATGTCCAAGTCTTTGCCACAGAGCCTATTTTCTGCCATAATCAAAAATCCAGTGGATTTTTTGGGGTGTTTTTTTTCTCAAGGGAACCAGGGCGAAGCTAATTTCTGTGTTGGCCTACGTGGATTAAGAAATTGTCCCTGTGACACTCTGTTGGTACACTTGGAATTATATATATCAAATCCATTGCATCTGATCAGGATGCCTCGTGTTGGAGGTGTTCCCGGTACGTCCCACTGGTAGGAGGCCCTAGGGTAGACCCAGAACATGCTGAAGGGAATACATACCTCATCTGGCCTGGGAATGCCTTGGGATCCCCCAGGAGGAGCTGGAAAGCGATGCTGGGGAGAGGGACATCTGGGCTGCTTTGCTTGCCCTGCTGCCCCCCCGACCCAGCCCTGGATAAACGGATGAAAATGACTATTGCAGACAGTGTTTAAGTCAGCGAACAGTAAATCAGCTGAACACGAAAAATGACCCCGTACCAAGTAGTATCAGAACTTTTCCAGCCAAATGATACCTGCATTTGATCCCTGTTGTACCCAGATCTAGAAAATGACTGTCGGCCAATGACTGCAAATGTTCTTTGTTTTAATGTGACGTGTGATTAGTCCACTGCAGCAGCTACAAGCCATACAGTGTGGAGAAATTGAGCACGGAGTTGGCAGAGTTTGTAGCTCAGTGGGCCGTGATGCTGCCAAAACGTTTAAATGTATGTCGATACTACATGACTGTGACATCTAGTGGATCTTTACACAACTGAATGCTTCCATTCACACGATAGCTGTCAAATAAAGCAGGGAGAGAAAGATGTTAAATGGAGTGCTCTATTGGTGTCTGTATGAGTAGTTTTGTATTTTTTTAAACGATATCCAGCCCTGAGAATGAGACTCAACAATCAACTCTTTCTCCAGAGTTACATACAGCACCTATAAATAGAGCAGGAAATTCCTATTTCCCTATAATTATTACTGAACTGCTCCCAAATAACAAAGCAAAATATGGGTAAGTTATTCCTGTTCATTAAACGCTCCACCAGCTGTCCTCACTGCATTTAGTTAGGCAGATATTTGCTTCTTGTGCATAGTCATAAAACTGTCTTCATGCATTCATCTTATTCATGCAGGTAATACAATGCCAAGTCAGAAAAAAAAACCTCTCCACTCCTGTGAAGTTGAAGCTTTTTGTTGTGAAGTTTAGCTTCACAGAAAGCAGATCATTTCATGTTGTCTTGGCATGGAGGAGATTTTTATTTTTTTTGCCAGAAACCTGTAGCCAGTCCCTTTAGGAGAAGAGACAATAAGATCCAGCAGGAATCTTAGCAGTGTTCCTCATCAGCCTGAACTGAGGACAAACTAGTACAAAGTCTGACTGTCAGTGATAATCGACGCTGCATAATGTGCTGCACCGCTCGTGGCTTTGTTTTCAGTGTCTGAATAACAGCCACCATCCAGACTGGGCTGTTAGCTGTCAGCACTGATAATGTAATACATATTTCTCAGAGACAGCTCACACTGCACATATATTTTATATCTTTTTTTTTTTTTTTTTTCTTCAAACACTTACACCTACGCTTACCCACTGGCTCAGGTTATAATCAGGTAGTAACACTGTGTAAGAAAAAAAACACTTTATTGTGTTATGAACAGTAAAAAGATAAAATATGTACATTTACAAAGCCATACAATTATTATAGTATTTAGAAAAAAATGAACAAGTGGGAAAGGATTTAAAATCATGTTTGAAAAAGCTACAAAGAAAACACAACTACAACCTGAAGCCAACATCTCTAAGCCCTCGTGGCCTCTCACAGCATGTCGATTTTGTCTCAGTGTGTTTCCGTTTTTCTGTTTCAAGTCTGGAGCAGTGGGAGGATATCAGAATAGATGTGCAACAACAGAAACTCAAAAGCACACACACAAACGCACATACACAAAAAACAATACATCTGACAAATTATGTCACTTAGTGAAAGAAGAGATAAAATTAAATAAAGGATTATGGTTATTAAAACAGGCTTAATGTAACAATTTAAAACTTATCAGGAAGGCTTAAAAATGAAAAAACACTCTTTGAAATGTGGAGAAATGTGACAGAAGATGTCATGTTTTTTTTAAAGGTTTAACCCCCTTCTACCTGTAAAACAAAATCCCATAAAAACAATTTTCCCCTCACTGATTCTTCAAAATTGTCTTCACTTCTTTGAGGTCTTCTCCAACACCCAGTCGATGACCTGCAACGACAGAAAATAACCTTTAGGAGGTTCAGGTTTTAAGAACTGAAGCAAGTGGAGAACTGCTGGTGTTTGGTGGTGTTACCTGTTTAACGTTGCTGCTGGCTGCCTTCTTCATCTCGTCATGCAAACCCCGAGACGTCTTTAGATCCTGGAGTCAAACAACAGGAAAGGAGATCACTCATACTGACACACTGAGGCTAACTCGCATGGACAAATCAAACATTTCAGGTCACAAAGCTGAGCGCATTTTAACTTGGGTAGAACAGAGAAGAGAAAAAGAAAAAAGACAGTGACTAAGCACATTTACTCAAGTGCTGTACTTCGGTATGATTTTGAGATATTTGCACTGCAGAGGGAAATATTGTACCTTGTGCCCCACTTCATTTATGTGACAGCCAACTTATACACACTTTTTAAGATTAAGATTTCACATACCAAACATACAAGATAGATTAAATTTAACTACCTGTTGTGGCCATTTGTCTATCATCAAAATCAAACACTTGAAACCAACAAGTCACTGACGCACCACAGGAAGTTAAATGGAGGCAAAAGAGATCAATTGTCCATTAAGAAGTGTTTTTCTTGAGTGTGTCCCATGTGCATGCTGGTCCTATAAACCTGAGGTGCCTGCAGTGCTGCCCAATACTTGCAAAACAAAGAAAAATACTGATTAGATATAGCTCCTACACAACCCAACAATATATAAAGTAGATACAATGAGCTCCTTCTCTTCCAGCTATGACAACAAAGTACACGCTAATGCATCAATAATAATAAGAACAATATTAATATGATAAAAGGTATATAGTAAATATCATATCATATCATTATATTATTTTAGGGCCATATGGCCCACCTCTAATAACATTTTGTTGTAATACTTATGCATTTTTACTTAAGTAAAGTTTCAAAGGCAGCCTTTTACTTGTAACAGAGCACTTTTATATTGTTGTATAGCTAATTTTACTTAAACCTACAGTCAGTAACTTTTATTAAAATAACTGTGTCACATTTGCTCAAACTGTCATTATGTTCTTAAAAAAGTTCATGAAACAGATAATCTGTAGAAGAAAATTATGTCCTGCCTTCACTTCCAACTGCTTCTAACAGCACTTGCTAGAATCTACCACGGCGATCTGAAAACAACCAATCAGAACTGAGGAGTCCCTGATGCAACTATCAGCCGTGTCAATGACTGCTCGTGAACTGTGGTCAAACAAACTTGGCAGCACTGATCAAATATGAATCAAGATTCTGTTACTGCATTTCCTATTTCTCGCTTCAAATGTGTTCAGAAAGGTATTTTATTTTACTGTTTAGCTGTAAAAGAGGAAAGTTTGTGACCCGGCCTCCAATTTAGATACAGTCGACTCCAGCACCGAGCATCGAGCACCGAGCACCACCCACCTGCCACTTTCTCATTTTACAGCTAAACAGTACACTAAAATATGTTTCTGAAAAGATTTGATGTGAGAAATAGGCAATGCAGTCACAGAATCTTGATTCATATTTGATCAGTGCTGCCTAGTTTGACAGTTTGACCACAGTTGAGCAGTGACTGACATGACTGACAGCTGTGTTGGAGACTCCTCTGCTCTGATTGGTTGTTTTTGTTTAAATGCAGTAAGACCATTAGAAGCGCTACAAAGCAATAGAGTAGGCAGTGGTTATTAGTCTTATTTGGTGCTGTGTGAATAAAGTGACATATTAGTAAATATGACAAAAGATATTTTGTATAAAAGTTACCAACTACAGATTTAAGTAAAGGATCTGAGTACTTCTTCCACTGCTGGCAAGTTAGGGAGTTTTTCCTGAGTGTTTATAATCTATCAAACAAAAACACCTGATTACAATTTACAAGGAGGCACAAAAGAAAATAGATGAAAAAGTGGGTTTTGGCAAAAATAGCAGGAATGGTGTCTTCAGGCTGTTCCTATTATCATTCTAATTTGTTGCGAGGATCTATAACAAAACACAACATATGGTCAAATTTGCAGAACAAGTCCTGGATGCAAAGAGGCATACAAATAAAGAAACTGTCAGGGAGAGGACAGCGCTGACTGTGTGTGGGCAGTAAAAAGACTAACCTTGAGATAGAATTTCGAGATATCAAACAGTCTTTTGCTGCAGGCCTCAAAGCACTCATGCTCGGCAGTAATCCCGTGGTGTTTGAGTGTTTTAGCCACCACCTCCTGCAGCATCTGAGGACACAAAAGACGGACACACATGCGGTTTTATATTAGCACAATCGTGAAAACATTATATCAAGTTGTGTTTATTCCCGAACCACCTGACGCCAACCCAGTTTAGAGAAACTAATTTTAACACGGCTCCCTTTGTAAAAGAAAGGGATGTCAGAATGTCTCGACTTTGGGGGACGTCCTTGCACAGGATTGCACGCCTTTACATTCAGCGTGAGGTACAAACATACAAATATTTTCCTGGTAGCGTCAACAGGGAAAATACATTCCTGAAATAAATAGATCTGCCTTTAATCTTGTCAGAGCGACTGTTCTGAGGAAACACCATAAATTATTGTGAGGAATCATCTGTGCCATTCAGTCTCATGAGGAGAAAGGCAGCTTTTAATCTCTGTCCTGAATAAACTGCTATCATTATTTCTGAATAGGGCCAACTGTTCTTTCCTATACTTGGGTTTGGATGATAAGCCTGTTTGCATAGTAATCAGAAATCAGAACAAGTCAAGGTCGGGATGCAGATTGTGAGCTGTACGTGGGACAGAGGAAACGGTGTGAAGGTGTGTGTGCGTCCATGTATGTGTGTCTGTCTTTGCCCACACTGCACTGTACAAATCGTAAAAGATGGGAGAGAACAGCGTGTGTGTGTCTGTGGAGGCAGGCAGCAGGTTATACGATAATGGTATAGTTGTTAAAGTACTTCTGCTGTGACATTACAATGCAGCCCACACATTCACAGTGATCACATGCGAAACATAAAACATTAATCTTCACTGGAGCTGTTGCACAACTCTCATCTGTCCAAGAAAGTCTGTGACTGTGTTTTGTGTGTCCGTCTGTCACTGCGTCTGTGTGGTTTTTGGAGAGTGGGGAGATTACACATTTGGTTGTTTCCTGATTTTAGTAAAAAAAAGTAAAAACTGTCTTATTTAAAATAAATTCTTAAATAGATAAATATTAACAGGAAAACTATAGCTTATGTCTTAAGTTTTTTAATTTTGTGGCTTGGGTTATTAAATTCTTAATAACAACCAGTTTCACCTCTCTCTTCCACAGATCTGACACCCTGTGTCTCAGCTCCCCATATGCGTGCTCACCAAAACTTCACTCTACGCTCCATAAGAGTAGCTAAAGTCATGGATATGACTTGGATTGTTATATTAAAGATAAAATAATAATGTTAAGCAGAACATGACGCTGTGATATTATCATACCAAACACAGACACACAGACTTTTAAAAGGAAGCTGCTGTTTCAATAGAGCAGTCACTGCTATTAAATAGATTTTTTAACAATTCAGGATTGTCAATTACTGTTTATTAATACGCTCACCAGCAAAAATAAAAGTAAAAGCCACCACAGATTCACTCTCGTTTGGAGTTTTGCCTTTTTTTTTTGCCTTTTGCCTTTTGTAAAGCCCCGTTGGGGTAGATGCCCAGAAATGTCCCAAACACAACAAAATAGGATAAAATAATAAGATAAAGGCGGACATATCAGAAGTGATGATTGAGAGGGATTACATCTATATGAGGTTTTACATTGTTTTTAATAAAGTCATGCATCTTTAACGTTTAAATATCGACCCCTAATATCCCCAATACAATATGTTACATTTTTCTTTGACACTAAGACTCTACAGTAAGTCGTCCATGCTGGCGTTTCACTGGCGTACTGTGACAATAATCCTCCGACCCCTTCCTACTTCCTGCTCCCTGGAAATTGGATCGCCTATCAGAGATCTACAGTAACCACGACCTGACAATATGAAAATAGAAACGATCGCACAGCCCAACATTTTACTCAACAGAGTAAATACTGAGGTCTTGTTTGAGTGAGGCAACACTGCTCAAACTTTACTAGAAGTAGTACCAGTGGGGGATAAAACAATAAGTACGTCACCATGGCTACACCATCATTACCATAACTACAGCTGTTTTCAGAGGGCACTGTGAACACAACACAATGCTTGTGCCTTCAGTATCTGTTTAATTTTTGACAGTGTTTGCCTTTTTACCCGTCAAACAGAGGCAGTGACCACAGCAGGACAGCAATCCAGGCTTCTTATCTGTTTAGCTCGAGATATTGAGGCAATGCTAACATTAGCTTATTGACCTACTGGAGCGGTGATAGTCTAAGGGCGCTGAAATGAAATGTTGCGTGTGTGAGAAAGAGCATGCATTTTATATGACTGGCAAAGAGTAAACAGCAGCCTCAAGAACCCACGCTTCACGTTCCTCCTCAAGTTGTTCACCCTATGTAACATGAGTTTGATGTTGGATCCAACAAATTTGCAATACTGTTCACTTTTCAGCTTGGTATGTTATGGGGTTTTTTTTTTCCACGTTTCAGGTATGTTTATCATGACTTTTTTGGGCCATAATAATCCTAGCAGGACACTTTAATGCCAACAAATTCCAACAGCCAGAACTACAAAAATAAAACCCACCGTGATGTGAATCATCAACTAGTTGGTGTGAGAGATGCAGTATTATGCCCTCATGGTCAATGTCAGCTGCCTCCTTCTTGCCTCCAAGCAAGAAACTGACATGAAGAGAAAACTACTAGTATGAAATAGTATGTTTGTTTTTTTTACAGCTTGTCATCCCTTTCAAAATAAGACACACAATCACTCACCCTATTGTGTTTCTGTGAGCGTGACTCTTTGGAAGGTTTGTCCCCTGTTTGTTCATGATGTGTCTTCAGCTGCTGAACTTTGGGTTTGTCAGAAGATGTCACCAAACCTGGGTAATAATGTGAAGAAAAAGGAACAATAAGGCACTACCATCATAGCAGTACAAATCCACGGCATGTCTCAGAACAAAATTAATGAAAAACAAATCAAAATAATGAATATAAATAACTATGTTTATATAATTTAGACAAATGTGGTCCTAGGATTTGAGAGTGAGAACAGGCAAAATCCATTTAAGTTTTCATGTAATAAATCTTAGGGCCTTGAAGTAAAACTGGAAATTAGTTTTGAAGCACATGTGCACTTTACTATAACAGATTGAAAGCGCAGTTTCTTAGCTCGATCATTAATACCATGCACTGATAACTGGGCTGTAATGATTCACGTATATGTACTCATGTGTCATGGAATGGGGGTCACGATTCGATGCACAAAGCCGCACGCAGAGTACACGGTATGTAGGTTGACACACGTAATGTGCAACCAAAGTTCACAAGCACAAGTTCGACCCAGACATTTTTAGCCGTAAGCTGAAGCAACAGCTTCTGAGGTGAACACAACAAGCGGAGCGGCTCCCAAGTCAGTCACACTACGTGGAGCACAGATGACAAGCCGTAGCTCGAAGACCCGGCTTAAGGTTCTCGGTCAGCCACAACAACAACAGAGAGAGAGTTGTGTACATGACAAGGATGGTGTGTCTGCTTTGCTCCACTATTCTAGACTCTGTAAGTGAAAACACATCTAACATGCTGACGGACATTTAATGGTATTACTCAGATGTACCGATGACTGGGATGAGGACAAAAACAAACCGGAACCCAGCTCCTTATCCCTGCTGCTTTCAGGTAGCCTTTAGACGTGAAAGCAGAATGGGATAAAACAAATACTGAAGCAATTGGCATTTACGTCTGCACACAGCCAAAGTGGAGCTAATCTCCTCCTAATGAACAAGTTTCATTTTTTATTATTAAATGTATTCTGGTATTTTCAATTTCATATCATAAGAAATGCTGTTCAGTTTTATAGCCTGTTAGACCTGCTGCCTTTTAGGAAAGTGCTTGTTCAGTGTTCGTACAGAGGTGACAGAAAAGCTTCTTATTTTTATACCGAACTCGCACTAAACTGTGACTAATAAACCATGGTATGAACCCAATGGGACTTGTGTGTGCTGTTAGAGCCCTAATTGAAAACAGCACTGATTATATCATTTTAGTGGAAATTGAAGTACTAACTGTAGTCCTAACACTCACTGTAAGGTAGAATCACTGGTCCCCTCCCACAGTGTTTTACCTGAGGATGTGGACTGGGATCTGCTCGGTTGCTGTCGAAGAGACCTAATGGCAGGGTGTGTCCCACTGCTGCCACTGCTCTGAGAACACAGGGAGTCACTGCTCTCTGACTTCACCAGCCTGGATCATTCAGACAAACGTACAAAGACACAAACATGGCAGCATTACTAACACTTACACACACTGACAAGCAACAACATTTTACATACCACAACCACTCCAAGATCCTCCATGCTATCATTAATGTATCACATTTATGTATCCACCTGCACCATCATCATACCTCTTTCGAGGATAACCTCCGATAATATCCGTGTCCCGTGACCTGCGCTTCAGTCGTGCTACATCAGCGTTCTGCAGAGTCTCTCCGTCAGGCACACTTCCTGGTTCTGACATCACAGCAGGGGATGGGGCGGGGCTGAGGGCGAAGGGGAGGGCACAGGGCTCCTTTGAGCAGGTGGTTTGGGTCTCGTACCGAATCAGACGGGACTGGAGTTTCACAAAAGCCTGGTCCCGGTCTAAGGACCGCTGGTTGTCCAGGCAGAACCTAGAGAACAAATATATATGTTTTTAATAATTAATAAAGAAGTAATGAAGACTAATGTAGCTAATTACCTCTGAAGCTTCTACTGATCATAATACATTTTTAACAGCAGCCTGTACATTAAAATATCAGTTACTGTAGCACAACAGTCGCTGTACTGTTTGTACAGACTTACTCTATGCCGTGGTAATGAGAGGCTGAGGCTTTGTTGAAGGGCATCTGGATGATTCTCCTGGGAGAAAGGTCTGGTGACAACTGAAACACATTATTACTGAAAAGACACAGAATGTGGAAGAAAGACAGAGTTGGGGCGGGTGACAGACAAAGAAAGCGAGAAGAAAAATAAACAGTGTGTGAGAAAAATGTGTGTTTTTCTCTTCATTAAACCACAAATACAAATGTCACTAATTAAAACACACATAGTTCGGCCTGACAGTATTATTAGCACTAACTGATGACTGCTCTGCTCCACAATAATTATTTTTTTCAACCCAACTAAAAAAAAAATCCACAAAGGTTGTAAGCTCACTGTAGCAGGCTAATGATCATAATCAAATCCTCATTACGGTCTCATTAACTGTCATTCAAAACCCTCCTAACACAACAAAGAAACTACTTACCTGATTACTGTATGTGTAAGTTCATTTGTAAATCTGTAATTTTTTCTGTACTGGATCATTTGTCTTGTTTCATGACCATCTTTGTGTCTGCCATTCACAGCCTGTCGCCTTGTTGCCTGTTTTTAATCTTGTGTCTGTCTCCTGCTACATGTTTGTCTCTTTATGTCTGCCTGTGTGAAGGCCTCGTTACAGTGTATGCATATTAGCTGTGCTCACTTTGAAAAGTCCAATTCACGGAGCCGGAAAAGATGACTGAACCTACCCTCTATTGATAGCCAGTGGCTGTAGCTCCCCAGCAGGCAGACCATCAGATGTGAAATGTTTGAGAAGTTCTTTGGCATCCAGTAACGCAGAGGAGCTTTTCTGACCATCTTTAGGACCAAGAAGACTGTCACTGGAGCTTGGACCTAACAGACCAAATCTAACACGCACAAAATGCTCTGTAGATTAAATGCAGTTAGATTAAGTACACAGACTTGCCATATGTCTGTTTAAATCTTATTTACCTCCTCTTCTGTCGTTTTCTCTGCAGGTTCTCTATGTTGTGGAGCACGCTCCTTTCAGGCCAGTCAGACTGAAGGTGGGAAATGGTCTGAAGATCTACAACGACAAAACAACAAGGCTTAGCTGGTCAGAGCAGACGTTGTGTTAACTGAATATTTTCAATCATTGAGTGACATTTTTCTAACCGTGATGGAAAAATCTGAAGGTCGTGCATCATTTTGACAAATTAAAACACTGAGGGTGACCTAATGTAACTAAGTAATTCACACCCCTGTCCAGTTGGCGGCATGTGGATATTATTTAAAGGTATTGTCTGGTCTTGTTTTTTTACCTCATGTGTATGTCCTTGTTGTCTAGCTGGCTTTCGCAATTGCTTTGGTATTGCTACCTACATTTGCAAAATGTCAAAACAGCTGAGTGTCCTAATTTTCTACACTATGCCACCTTTTTCTCCAAATGAGGAAATATATCATTCCCAGTTTGCTTACATAAATTTCTTAAGCTCTTGAAGATCCAACCATCACTAAAGCGTATGTCATGCAAGAGAGACAATACAAACAAATGGTCAGAGTTGTCATATTGACATTTAAGGTGTGTTGATTGATTCCCAACATCAGCCAGTGCATTGAGTAACATACAAGAAAACATTCCATCTTAAAAGGTTGAAGGTATTCACCCATTCTGTTACTCATGTATTTACTTTTTAATTTTTGTTTCTGCTCTACCCCATGCCATCTCATGTAGCTTGTGTCCCCTACATATATGTTACGTCACTCTCCTACTTACTGGGTACCTGTATACCATTACATGAGTGATGCTTATGGTGCGATCAGGGTGCGCTTTTCTTCTACCTCTACCTGTGAACAATGCTTCTAGTGCACGTGACAATTTTGATTAATTTAATTTTTTGTATCGTTTTGATTCGTTTGTTTGTTTTTATGTATCATTTTATCTGTTTTTCTGCAATTCTATTCTATTCTCCATCTTCCTTCCTATTGTTACAGGTTGTGGGAGAGGGGTGGGTGTGGCTGTTGTTCATTGTGTTGCCCTGTAACTATGGCAAAAATTCAATGAAATATATATACATATATATATATATATATATATGCTTATAAATGCATTATTCATAAGCTAGTTCTGTACATTAACTGTTAATAAATTAAAATAATCAATGAAAATCTAAGTGCTATTAAAACATCTCATTACCATACAAAATGAATATTAATATGACACGTAATAACAGATTATGAAGGAATTTTTACAACCCTGTCTGTCAAAATGATGAACAACAAGTCTAATGCAGCCTCTGGGGCAGAGCTGTCGTTCCCACTAGTACATGTGGAAGCTCCCTTCAAGCAAGAACCAGCATGTCTCAGTGTGGGTCTCTCATAAAACATCTTAATGTTTTTTTTTTTTCTGTAAAATATGAGCGGTTGAAAAACTGACTTATTGTCTCCCTCTTCTTCTAAGCCTTATATGCTGATTTCCATTTGAAACTGCAGTCACAGGATGCTTCACACTGTGAAACAACCAGGGATACAAAAGTACGCTGTGTCCCTAAATTATGGTACTACTAAATGAGCCTGTAAGTCTGAATAAGAAGATCTTCACTTTTGTATATAAGCCTTTAGTTGTCTGACACGGACATGCCTAAAAATACAAAGTAATAGCTTCAGATGCTTTAATACCGTTTGGCACTGCTTGAACCAAAAGCTGGGGCTCACAGTAGGTGATGTCATACAAGAGGTGGGTGTTATAAATCATTTTAAAATGCTGATGGATGAGCACATACAGCACCTTTAAAGAAACAGAGTTTAGCGCTGCCGGGAAAAATCTGAAAGATATTATTAAGGCAACATTATATTTTAGAACAGTGGAAAAACTACCTGGTACATAGCCACAGGCAACATGGGCACCATGTGCTGCATGATGGATTACAAGAGTTATCCCAACTTTCACTTGAGCCAGGTCAACAAATTGAACTCTCTGCAGACAGATGAAATTTCAGCATCCAAAATATCATCACTCTGCACTTTTCTTTGGAGCAGAAGGTTGTACGTGAGCTCAAGGAGGACAGAAATGTGATGAAACTGTGTGCAGCAGATTTACCAACAACATGACAGTGTTTAATGCACAGTTATGCCCTGAGGTTGTAAGCGTGTTGTATGAAGAGACTGAAGCACTCTGCCAGTGGTATTAAAGCCCACACATAGTCATTCACACCTTTAGGCAACACTGAAACACAGATGCAAAAGGCATTCCTGATGGATTGCTGTAGCTGTTCGTTGCTGTAAACAACATCCCCATCTCCAGAGCAGAGGGTGGGCAAAGATTAGAGAAAAAGTTCCTGTTTTGCACCTTCGAGTGTATGCCACTACATGTTTACATCCATCATCACTTCTGTTTTTGAAGCTTTCTGGCTCATCTCTTACGAAATACAAGTATATCCCTTATGTGAGGTCCTGGAGGGATAAATACATGTAAATGTTACAGATGGTTTATGCCACTACAATGACACTTACTGAGGCAATGCCTCGATCTAGTAACATAGATTGAGGCAAGAATTACACAATAAACATAATGACAGACAATGTTGTGCAAAAACTCCAAAAATAATTGGCAAATAATGTCACAACATTTATGACATGAAAACTGCTTGACATGGAGGCCTATTAGCCCCATGGCTACATTTTTTTGAAGCAGCGCCACCCTCACTGTGCACATTTAGCTCTAGCTGCAGGCTGGGACTTGTTTTGTCGCTTACAATTTATTTGCTAATTATTAGCTGGCACTGTTTTTTTTTTTTTTTTGAGGTGTCATGCTATGAATGGAGATGAAGTGAATACTGATGCACTGCTGCGTAACAATTCAAGGGAATGTCAAAACACGTGTTTTGGTATATAGACAACAGTTTTCTTCAGTTTTCTAGATTATGATGTGCGGATGTTTCTCATGGTACTGTGAGATCTCTTTAGTACTGTTTGCTATGTGTCAACTTCATATTGGCTGAATAATCTAAGGCCAAAACAACATTAGTAAATCCCATCATTTGAGCACAAGGAGCTTTGTATATACATGTATACCTATCATCTTGTCCCCAGTATCATACTGTCAGGGCTCCCTTTAATCTACTTATATTGATTGGACAAGCAGATGAGTTGAAAAACCTTTAATGGCTGTGTACTTCTAAAGTTGTTATTCAGAGTTGGAGCATTCAATAAATTCTGACAACAACATTCTCCACTTGACGTAAAGAACAACAAGAAGTGTCAACAAAAAATGGCTGCACAAGCCACCATTGCTGGAAGCTACTGTGAATAAAATCCTTTCATAACCCATACACTATAATTGATTCAGCTGTCTTAAAGGGCCTATACTTTGTATTTAGTTTCACTTGTTAACTAGCCACTCCAAAAAGGATACACAACAAAATTAGCTAATTTGGGCTATTTAAATGCTCTGACAACAGGGCTAGCAACAAGGGTAACCATCCTGGAGTAATATAACAACCCACACAAGACAGAATAATGGACGTTTTACCAGCTCTTGACATTCTACCGGCCTGGTGTCAATGCTGCTTTTTCTGAACCGTCATTAAATTAATGGAGTTTCAAAGTAAAACTGTGAGTTTATGGTGTCAACTTGAAACTTAACACATTTTCAAGAAAAGTGGCATTTATGCATCACAAAGAAAGTGTTATTTAAGGGAGACAAACAGAGCATTTAATATCATAGGATGATGTAGGAAAAGGTGGTCTGTGAGTGGTAGATGTTTCACTGTGTCTACTGACCAGCCCTCTGACACTTTTTCACTTGGAGTACATCTACTGTAACTTTGGATGGATGTGAAAATACTTTTTTTGTCTGTTTGTCAGGAGGTTTTTCTTAGTCCATACCTGAGTTTTTGGCAGCTTTGCTCTCAGGCTCATCCATCAGACATGTGGCAGCAGAGGGCAGAGTGGAGTCAATCATCTTCAGATACTGCTCCCTGGCCAGACTCAGAATGACCTTCAAGTCATTGATGGGTATCGAGGTTGAGGCTGATGCTTCTTCTTTCTGTCCTGGACACACAAACAGAGTCTGGTTTTCACTTTGGCAACATGCCACATTTAGTTTTTTGCTTTCACTTTTACTGGTAAACTTGGTAAAAAGCTTTTGGATCGAATTTTGGCTTAAAACTTTTCAAGACACAGCTATATAACATTAGCAATTTATATAACCTCAGAACCTAAATGCCTTCTTCGTAAACCTACAGGGAAGAGGTGACTTCAAGTGTTTACTGCTGAACTAAAGTTTGATTTAACTAGTAAGTTTCAGGAGAAAATGTCCTGCTAGTGTACTTCAACAAACTCCAAAGATCTATGTGAGGAAACAGGGAGAATCTATTACATTAATAAGGTGAGATTGGGTTCTTCTCTGGTGCAGCCCCAGTGTGTGACTCAGGCTTTAAAGCAGCTGTATTTTTACATTTAAATCTTATGCAGGCTTAGCAGAAAAGCAAACACTCTCACACTCTCCCCCCTGGACATTTTTAAGAGGTGGCCAAGGGGCAAATATATGCAGATGAAATGATACAAGGACATTTTTAAGGTATTGGTTTATCAAGCTTAAAAGATTGTCAAATTGCAATGCTTTGTGAATTTTAACCTGAGTTGTAAAATTTATTAGAGCTTAAATATTTTTGTCAACAAAATGTGCAGAGCTACACTGGTGTGACAAAGCAATTTAAAAAAAGTTTCACGTTATGGGTGAGAGTAAAAAAAAAAAACCGTGAAATTGAAACAGAGAAAAATGTTAAATTAAGTCCTTAGCACGCACATGCATTAGTTTGCATACTCATCACACGCATGAGAGACACAGACTGATTACAGCCTATGAGACAACAGAAAGACCTATGATAGCACGCACACATTTCACATAATCAGAAAAACTTCCAGTTCTTCTAACTTTTGCCACTTATAAGGACATGCCTTTCCCCAATTTAATGCCAAGTCAGAATATATTGCAATGAATTTCATTAAGGCCTGTGGTCTGTCAGGACTCTTCATTCTGCTCATGGCCTTTTCAAAGAATAACCCTATTGCTTTTCCTAAAGTCTGAAGAATTTCACTCCACTTCCTTTAATCTGGCTCCACTCCACTGGTGTTTCACTATCTTCGCCTGCCAAGGGGACATTATGTGTGTCTGTAAAATAATGATATTTCAACAGTCTTTCTATGCAGCAGAAAGACTGTGCTCAGGGCTGGTGAGAGCTGAGAGTTCAAACTGACGACGGTTCGGGAAGCTCTCAGTGGCCCTGATAGTTCATGCACGTAAACACAAGCACGCACTCTTATAGACTGACATTTATATCTCAATTTATATGAGAAGTCAACACTGAGGATTCCTGTCTTTTTCTGTTGTTGCAGCAGGTGACTTAATAAAGCAAACATGACCTGTCAGTAACTACAGGCCACCAGCACACCGTTGCTGTCTTTACTCATTCAAATTTTTTTTCCATAACTTCATAATAAAATTCAGAGAATGTGTTGCAATTTACATGTAAGAGCTGTGACGAACAACTGTTTTCATTATTGATTAATATGCCAATCAATTCATTGCTTCATTGTTTTGTCAATAAAATGTAAGAAAATAGTAAAAAAAAAATGCTGATTGCGATTTCCATGTCTTGATTTATCCGACCAACATCGTAAAACCCAGAAATATTCAGTTCATTATGACATAAAACAGAAAACAAAAACAAGCAAATGTTCGACATTTTCATTTACGAAATA
>JAPZEB010000025.1:20343490-20361528 GCA_029783705.1 Chaetodon striatus | reverse complement strand
TGTGTGTGTGTGTGTGTGTGTGTGTGTGTGTGTGTGTGTGTGTGTGTGTGTGTGAGAGAGAGAGAGAGAGAGAGAGACACTGAGTGGCAGAGGCGGCTCCACCCCTCGTACATGCAGCAGGCTGTGAGGCTCCGTCACAGAGAGCTCTCCTCTGGATTGCATAGCAAAAATACATCAGTGACGAATGTCTTAATCTTATTGCTAATTAGAAATGGAGTTGGGGAGATATAAACTGTACAGGCTAATGTGTAACCTAAATGAACAAGAAACATAACAGAACCATTAATGTCGGAGCTTATCAATACTATGGTCTTTCATAATTCGGCCCCAGAGCCTGTTTCATACCAGGATTCAGTACCCATCCTGAGGCACATGAGTGGTTGTACCAGTCTAGTTAACATGAGGATGACTGGATGGTGAATGGGACAATTTAAAGAGGGGCGTGGGCCAGCAGCCATCAGGGTAGGGAGAGAGTTAACGACATAAGACCAACACATCCTTCTCAAATAATCCCTGTCATAAAGTAAAAATGATTGTTTGCCAAAAATTGTTGAACAATCTTTCTGATGAGGAGACAACAGTTTTCAGACAGGAAAAAAAATGTTATGGGTTTCTGTTATGTGAAAAATCTGTTCCCTTAAAACTCCCAAAATCCATTTTCTCCATTACTGTTCTGTGAGAGGTCGCTTCCCCATCCTGCTTGGGGGCATAAAAGTTTGATTGACGTGTCTTAGCGAGCTCTTGGTGCTGTTCTGAGGGCTTGTCTTGGTTATTATCATACATTAGCATGCAAGTAATTAATAATACTCATATATATAATTAATGATACTTGTTTGCTGCTTGTGTTGCTGCTGGATTGTATGCTGCTTATTGTTTATCTGCACACTTGATAGTAGTGTGAGTGCTGCTCCTGGCTTGACTTTCTTTTATATTTTTTATATTGTTTTTAATACCAGGGACGTTGTGTTGTCGTCTTGCACAGTACTATAATAACAATGTAGTTTTCTTATCTTATCTTCAAAAGCACAGTGGTAGCACTAAAATACAACAAAAATGCTGAGAAAATCTGTTTGACTACAGCAGTGTGCAGTCATTTTCTGTCTACATAATGTTCATCTTTGTTGCCAGATCTACAGAGCGTTCTGTGATTTGTTTTCCATCTCAGGGGCTCTTTGTATGTAGTACTTACTGAGATATTCTTTGAGTACCAGTGTCTGGACCCGGGTCACCTTCCTCTCCCTCTTCAGCAGGTCGTCTCCTTGGAGGCAGGGAAGGGGGCAGAGGATGTTGCCTTCAGCTCCTGGTCAAAGAGAGAGAAGCAGTGAATGAAAAAAAAAGATAATCATTAGATCAATGGACAGATTAGAAACTTAATTGTGTATTGTTTGGTGAGAACATTTTGAGATTTCCCGAGTGGGCTCAGGGGCAACAGAGAGACCATTGATTTTTCACAAGGAGGTCAGTTCAATTGATCTGACTGAGAGAAAATACCACTCTTGGGTGGATTTACTCTCTTTTTTTAAATTTACTATTCCCCGGTTGAATGCAACTTCAGGTGAAAAGTTGGAAACCACAGAATTGGTAAACAATAACAAAGAGACAAACCTAAGATTGCTGCTCTGACACTTGCGGTAAAT
This sequence comes from Chaetodon striatus, assembly GCA_029783705.1. NCBI lineage: Eukaryota > Metazoa > Chordata > Actinopteri > Chaetodontiformes > Chaetodontidae > Chaetodon > Chaetodon striatus. The sequence continues at coordinate 20,359,891 of JAPZEB010000025.1, read as the reverse complement.
ATTTGACTGATTAAAGGAGCTGTTTGCGACATTTACAGCATATCTGTAGTTCAGAGTCGAAGTTGGGATTGTCAGCACACGGGTAGCTGAGCCAACGCTGACAGAGCTAACAGTATTAACATCGGGTGGACTTGAAGGTGGGCGCTATGGTTCCGCAACAACATCGTTCCACCCCCATGGGTCGGGACTGTGTTGCCAGCAGTAACCGCCGTATGAGTGCAGTGCAGAGCTACGTCAATTAGCAAGCCAGTGGGACATTAACAAGGACGAACATGCACTCACATGCACGCGCAGCCGGACTGACAGACCACAAGAGAGGCTTGGATTACAACACACAGACAGAGTGTGACTTCATTCTCTGCTCAGGACACCATTAGTCCACTATATCTTAGCAAATAGTTGCTTGCTGCTATATTAAGACGCTAAATATCACATTCAGCTCCTCTAATTAAATTTGTGACCCCTTTGTTGGCGAAGGAGATTTGAAACATTGCACTAGTACAGGAGGACACAAAGGTATTTTGAGTGTTTTCATGGTTTTTGTTCAGGTGCAACAACCCTCAGGTGTGCATTTTAAGACTTTCATTTTTATTCAAAACTCTGCTGTCATTGCAGCGGTTAGGGCACCTTTTATAGTCTTGCTCTGCATTTAAAAGTATTTTTAAAAAAATGTCTCCTCCTGAAGGTTGCATAAAATGTTAACAACAGCAGGAACTCTCAGGAGGAAACACCACAGTGGGTCTCTTGAATATCATATAAAGCCCAAGAACAATGAAGGTCTTTCATCAGAAAAGCAGCTTTAAGTTTAGAGAACAAAACAAACAACAGTATGAGATTCACATGTCTGTCCTTCTAGTCAGCTATAACCAGCCAAGGTTTTTGTTCAATCATCCATCCAGTTTGTTCTTCATCCATCTATACACTCGCTCCTTTCCTCATCACCTTTCATTCTCATTTCGTCAACCCATCGCCCTCTTCAATACCCTTTCTCACTCCTTTCCTCTTTGATTGAGTGTTCTGATTTTGGTAAAAAGGATGAGGAAATCCTTAAGAGAACAGTCCGAACTTTACAGTGCTGTGAGAGAGGAGGGAGGAAGGAGGAGAAACAGTAAAGATAATACAGGCTAGCCTAATGAACAGTGACAATCCTTTCATTCTGTTATTCTGTCAATTGAAGCCAGAAGAGCGTCTACTTCAATCAAGCTGAGGAGATGCTTTAAAAAAAAGAACAGACACTTGGAAGGCTGTTCTTTACAATATAGCGCAGAAACAAATTACTGCTAAATGATCCCAAATTAGAGGGGGATGGGCTGGGGTGGGTGAAAAGGTCAGGTGCATGCTGGTGTTCTAAAACAACGGATAGTTAGTTGTTGTAGTTAGCAGATATGGTGGGCTCAGCAACACGGTCAGCAGTTGGAGCTGCAGCAGTGGCTGGCACACGCAGCTCAGGGTGGCAATTAAGGTCGTTTTAAACCCTTAGCATCAAAATTTGCACTCCTTTATCTCTGATTCATAACTGAACAACGGACATGATCCATTTTTTTTTTTTAGATTCAGTGAGACTAACACTTTCCGAGGACATCATTATCTTCGATTATGTTCATCGCAAATAAATGTCCCTAACTCACTTTGAAATCATGGAGAAAAACTCCAAAACTTTCCTGAGAATCATCACTTCCAAGTTTTCTTCAGTATCAAAGTAATACGGTGATAGTTGTCTGTACATCCATGGGCACATTGCAAACAGGAACTCATTCATTCATTTTCCATAACCGCTTATCCTGTTAGGGGTCGCAGCGGGGGCTGGAGCCTATCCCAGCTGACTTTGGGCGAGAGGCTGGGTACACCCTGGACAGGCCGCAAGACTATCACAGGGCTGATACATAGAGACAGACAGCAACTCACGCTCACATTCAAACCTACAGGCAATTTAGAGTCGCCAATTAACCTGCATGTTTTTGGACTGTGGGAGGAAGCTGAAATACCCAGAGAATACCCACGCAGACACAGGGAGAACATGCAAACACAAAACAGCCCCCCCACCGCAGGGTTCGAACCTTCCACCCCAGGTTCAAACCAGGAAGCCACCAGCTATGAGGTGACAATGCTAATCACTGCACCACCATGCTGCCACAAACAGGAACTGCAAATGGCTTATTCAGCACCTTTTTAATGGTACAAAATAATGATATTTTTTAGCATTGCACTATCAACTTTTATCTGACATTACTGAGGGTGGATGAGGAGTAGTGATTGATTTTATCTGAGGGGGGCCCCACAGTGTCAAACTTTTAAAACCCCTGCAGTACAACTGCAGGTGAAAAGAAATCTGATCATGTTAGATAAAGCTATTTTCGTTTAACTCTTTTTCACTCTCTCAGACAAACTGTTTGGTCCAAGACGCTGCGATTCAAGGTTTAAGCAAATGAAGGTGACACAGACACATTCACAGTGACACACACAGAAATACACACACACACACTCCTTTATGAGCATGACAACATAATATACCTGATGATGACAGAGACTTCTCTCTCAGCAACCCGGAGACGGTTGCCATGGCAGCCGCTCCATTGACTTGACTGCCTGAGTGCAACATCCTGACCCTGCAGCCTCCACACCCAACGTCATCTGAGCCCTGGACCAGCAGGAGGTAGTGTGCACTCTCACCTTTCAACTCTACGTCAGGCGCTGCGGGGTACAGACAGAGGAAGAGATTACATCAAAAGTTAATCCACCACAGAAGAAGAATTTCGCTTCTTCATATTTTACAAACTTGTTGTATTCCAAATAAAATTGCTACATTTTAATATCGGCCTCACTCTCAGTATGTTTTTATCTTATTGTGTCCTATGTTTTGTTGCTGCAGTGACATTATCTTCATTTTAAATGATTTATTTATAAATATTTAATCAATACAATTCTACTTAACATATCTTACCCAAGCGTGGCTAAGCGTATTGCATCTCTAATCCCTGCTGTCCAATTCTTATTTTTTTGTTTACCACTTGCTGCAGCAATCCAATTTCCTCAAGGGTACGGTTGTATCAGTTATATCTTGTCTCATGAATTTTGTTTCTGACTTTTTTCAGGCGGTGTTTTCTAATTTGATTTGGTCCCACTTTCGAGTCTGCTTTCCCAACAGAGGGCTTTACTATCTATATCAGTGTAGTCGTAGTTACCAATTTATTTCCCCATGGAAGGTGATATGGCTCCTCTCTGTTCTTGCCAAATGGTCATCCATTTAACGAGGCAATGAAAAGGGCTTGAAAAAGCAGTCTTACCAGGTAAGGACTTTGGTCTCCGAGCTATAGACTCTCTCCAGCGCTGGGAGCTGAGTTGGCTGGCTGCAGGCTGGACGAGGGGGGTGATTATACAGGACAGGCTGAACAATGCTCCAACCTAAGAGACAGAAACATATTTGATAAATATTAACATATATAATCACAGAGACCCATGAATTATATAATAGATTCACTTTATATACATCATATACTGTACGTGCTGTGTACATGTACACATATTCAAAAGTGGACTAAAGTAAACAAGTGGAAATCTAAGTTTGAATACTTCATTAGTGATGATCAAGTTCCATGGCTGACATTTTTCAATATCTGTACAAATAAGAGCAAAGTTTACGGGCTGATACCTTCCCACGCAGTGACCTCAGCTGGTCCAACAGAAGTTGAGCTTTCATTGACTTCCCAGACAGGCGTCTGTTTGTTGGTGATGAAGGAAGAATACAATACTGGGAAAAAAGTGTTACCAATAACCTTTCAAGACAGAAAAATCCTGAGAGCTGCAGTAAAAACAGTAGAAGCTTCATTATGCAATCTATATTCAATCATGTAATTTTAAGTGTATTAAAATCTGTATGTATGAATAAAGAATTAAGGTTGTTTTATTACTGTGTCTCAAATAATCTGCATCTAGATTAGTGGGTCCATTTAAATGTGGACCGAGACATGATGATTCTTTGTTTTCCAAGACACACACACACATGCACACACTTCACAAATGAGGATACAATTCAAACTGGGTTGCAGACATCAGGAAGCTGGGCAGGTTCGACAGGTTAACCAGCTGAACCAAATCTAAAACTGGTGCGTAGTAATGGAAAACCTGCAAACACAGAACAGACAGATTTATAGAGGACGGCAGAGGCAGGAAAGTGAGAAAGAGATAAAGAAAAAGACAAAGAAAGAAACAAAGAAAGACGGAGAAAATGATGAATACAAACAAGGTTATTCAACAGAAAAGCATCTAAAAAGAAGAACAAAAATCCCAGTGGTTTGTGAGGCAGCAGCTTCAGGAGTTGGAGACCATCCAGCAGTTCAAAGACTAACATACAACTGTGTCCAAGTGTCCTTGAGCAAGATACTGAACCTTAACAAGTTCAGATGTGAGGTTACATAACTGACCCTGAAATCTGATCTCCCTTGGTTCCAAATCTGGATTCGGATTTCTAATGTAAATGTCAGCAAAACAATATTGTTGTGGAGACACGTCCAATTGTGTGTGCAGAAAGGAGGAGGGAAAGACAAAAAATTAAACAGCGTCATTACTACACAGCTGTGCCTTGCGATGGCCACATTAGACGGCCACTCTAAAATGTGCAGTTTTAACACAAAGCACGATGCCACACATGTTGCAAGTTTTAAGGGAGCATGCCATTAACACGTTGACTGCATTAATGTCGAGCCTGGGCTGTTACTCATGAACTGAATGTTCATTTAATTGCCATAAGACGTCACCAATGTTGTTTCTGTTAATTTGGTAGTACATCCAACAGGCCAGATAACCACAGATCAAGTGTAACTACACCAGCTCAGGACCTCATCATCCAGCATCTTTACCTCCAAGATCCTCTGTGACCGGCCAACCGAAGAGCTGATGCAACAGCTGGTTTGCACTACTAAAGAATTTTTGCACAACATGTTAGACACTGTCATCTGCAAGCTCGTCGTCCTCACCAGGAGCTTGACCTGACGGCAGTTCATCATCGTAACCTTGTCTTGTGAGATTGTGAGGGCATTTTGGATGCACTGCCAAATTAGGGCATTCCTGCAGTAAGCATGTCAATGGCACGCTCCGTAAAACTTGGGACATCTGTTGCATTTTGTTGTGTGATCAAACTACACATTTAAGAGTGCCCCATAATAGTGGCCGGCTCAAGGAATACCTGTGCAATAATGCTGCTGTATAATCGGCATCTTGATATGCCACAGCTGTCAGGTGGATGGATTATCTTGGAAAAGACATCCTCACTAACACTGATTTTAAAATAATTATGACCAGAATTTGAGAGAAATATATTATTTGAGATCTTTAACTTAAACCTTTGAAAAATGGGAGTAAAAACAAGTTATGCAGTTAAATTTTTGTTAAGTATAATTACTTAAACACCAGAGCTGCAACGCTTACTTTCATTATCAATTAATGCGTCAATTTCTTTCTTTTGTGACTAATTGTTTGGTTGATGAAATAACATAAAAAGAGACACAAATGTTGATCACAAGTTCCAACATCTAAAGGTGGCATCTTCAAATGTTTTTGTCCAAACTACAGAACAAAATACAAAGATAATAAATTAACAATCATATTAAATTAAACACAAAAAGCCAAGAGCCAGTAAATTACTTTAAAAAAGAGTCATCATTTGTTTTTGTTTTTTTTAACTGCTTATTAACTCTCTGTTGACCAGCATGTCACTACACACCATAAACACCAACAACCTAAACACACAGATTATCTTCTGTTTCCTGTCAGGAGCCCATCAAGTACTTAACACACTGAAGCTCACATAAAAAAAAGTCCTACATTTCAACAGACTGCCGTTGTCCTATTTATCTAATGAGCTCATTATGTTATGAGGAAATCAATAATATATAAATCATTTGTCACATGGAAAAACAGGTCATTCGCACATACAGCACATTACAAGAATACCAAAGAAAGCCTGAAATCTCAATCTCATCATTTATTGATCTAAAAAGAAAAATGAAGTGCTGACCTATTTCTGATAGACTCTTATAGATTAAGAGTAGATGAAGATTTTAATGAACCCGGGTCAAACTCCCAGTTTTGCCAGCAAGTCGGCAAAGTGCATTACTCTCATGTTGAACCGACTGAAAAGACTGACTAATGCAGAGACCTCCAATATTTAACTGTCCTCATTACTTGAAATCATCCTTCATAATGATTTAAAATTGCATATGCCTGTGGTTAAAATGCTTTTGTGATGTCAACATGACTCTTGGTGATTCACCATGTAATCACTGCAAAATTACTTTCCTCTGATTGCTGTTGTGAGTTGGTCTAGCAAGAAGATTACATATTATCCTCATTCCTATGTGCGTAGTTTGCTGTAATCTTGTCCCATGTCCTTTCCGTGAACAGTAGAGCAGTGCTTAACAGTAAGTGCTGTAAGTGCACGAGCAGTCCATTGTTGTGTTACACTGTGTTACAGGTGTGCAGATACAACAGGCTGCTTTGAAGGTACAGAAGCCTTAAATGACCAACACTGGCTCTACTTCCACAAATACAACAGAAATGTTATACATTTACAGTACATGCCTACTTTACATTAGGTATGTTGTGTTACACTGTAATGTCAGACATCAAATAATTAAAATCACAAATTGCGTGTTTTCTGTGAAAGGCAAAGGAAAGAGTAAAAACTTTCAATAGTGAACCCTCCACACATTAGCCATCAACAAGTACCATTGTTGTGATGTTGCTGATGATAAAATGACTGGTGATATTTCCAGTTGTGACCAACTGATGCACGACTTTTACCGCATCTTATGGTGCTTAGGAATAACCTGGCATCAGCACACCAATTCGCAACTGCAAAATAATCTGGAACCTCCCAGTTCATTTTTTGATTTCCAAAGGGTATTATCAGCAGCTGTAGACCAACATGCCTCTGAACCAAACTAGATAGATGCACAACCAATCAGAGTAACAAAACATAGGTTTTCAATGTGCCCCATCTTTTAGGTGACCAGCAGGGCCAGTTCATAACATTTCCAAATCCTGTCAGAAGTACAGCAAACACTTACTTATCAACAAATGTTTTGAAGGGAAAATTTGTGTGCAGTCAGTGCAGATGAACAGTGTTTAGCCTCCCTCTGTGCTGCCAGCAAATGAAGCTCAACACAGGATTTTGAGCGTTGTTTATTTGCATGCACTGCCCAAGTTGCAATGAAACAGAGCTTGTTGAAAATTACCAGTGTTTTTAAGTGTACCAACTGAATTACGTTGGTGTTCTCAAAAACTGATTCACCCTAAATTAATCGGTGACAACTGTCAGTACCTGAGTGCATTTGGGTGAGAGTGCTGGGTTTAGACAAGAGGTGAAAGTGCCATGTAGCGCCACAAAGCATGCAAGCCATTCACTGAGCTCTGCCGAACCGCCAAGTTTAATGTCAGCCGGGAACCCTGGCAGAGAGCTCCGCAGCCCCTGAATCGACTTCCCAGCAACCCAAAAACTATCACTGCAACACCGATCTGCTGCAAAAGTTTCAGAGACTAGTACAGTTTCTTTTCTATATTACTTTAGTAACAACCTAGTATCACTGTTAGACAAGCAGACACACATACATATTCAAGCGGACAGACAGACACACAGACAGAGACAGAAGATTAGCTCTATGTGTGATTAATAAAGAGGTGCATTCTAGTCTGTCTACCACCAGTCTGTTTGAAAAGTAGAGGGGACCGGAGTGACAGAAGTGTGAAAGTTTAAAAGTCTGAATGCATATTTTTTTTGGCCAGCAGACTATTTTAATCCTGAAAGAAAATGCAATGTAAAGACCTTTCCCTTCCTTGACAAACAGGGTCGAGGCGCTCTTAAAAAGGACACTTGAGAGAGAGGCTAAATGTCACCGTTTAAATATGCTGTAGGGCAGCTGGATCTATGCAGGAGAACATCCACCCCTAATAAAAAGCTTTTCTGATAAACAGCTCTCTGGAGTATTATACTGGAAGAAGTGAGAAGGTTACTGTGACAAGATTCAGACGAATTTCATCCATCTGTTTTGAAAATGTCTAAAATGTATGCATTGTTACTTTTATGGCAACATTTTCTTTACTGTGCATTTTCTTTATCACTTTTTCACTTGAGATCTTAAAGAAACACACATTTTTAGCTTTGTAACCATTAGCATTATTGTTAAATAAGACCTGTAACAAAGATATATCTATTCTTTCAGTATCTCTGGGTGCATTAGGCCAATTCAGGCAGTGCTAAAAATCAATTAGCCAAGTGGTGTTATGATAATATTGACTTGCAGGTTTTTTTGCATCAAGTACCCTTCAAGTATTTCATCTACTACATGAGCTGTAAACACAGATTCACTTCTCAATATTTTGTCTATAAACAGCGTGTTTACTTAATTTATTATATCATCGATATCACGGCATAAAAAAATAAACATACCATGATTGAACATATTATGCATTAGCCTGCGGGTTATATTTTATAAATCACATACCAAACATTTCAGGTTTGGTGCTCACTCAGCACAGTGTGGCCTCCCTGCCCGCTGAGGCTGAGCGTCTGTGTGTGTTAGTAATTATCACGACAGTTACTCCTGACAGTGAGGAGGCCTAATAGTTTTTGTCTCAGCACAGTTTAGATTTTACAGTCAGTTATCCCAGCAGAGTGGAGATGTGATAGTTTTGTTGTCCTCTGAGTATTTTTTTTTTATTGTGTGCCAAGACAATCACCGCCATCTGCTTCTCTGTACACAGATCTGATGAGATCAGATCACACACACACAGACACACACCGCCTCACTCTCCATAGACATGTAAATGAGCAGCATGCACAAACATACACACCTTAACTATGGCACTCTGCTGTGTTAACTGAATAATGAGCACACACAACAACAAACACATACTATGTGTTGCCAGACACAAACTCACAAAGCAGATAATAGTTAGACACAACACACATATTAAACAATATAAAACTTACAACAGCCACTCTGTTACACTGCTGCTGTCTGAAGAGCTCATCATTCTTTTCAGTATTTATTATGTAGAACAGACATCCTTTCAACCACTTGTCTTAAATGCATTACTGCTAATAAAGACTGTCCGTGTGTGTGTGTGTGTGTGTGTGTGTGCTACAGACCCCATATCAGGCCATAACTTCTTGGGCACAGCTTCTGTGTAGTTTTATTGTTATGGATGTTAATCTACGTAAGAAAACTCATTACAAAACTTTATACCAACTGTTATAAAAGACCTTGTCTCACACTGCGTGATTTTTTTTATGCAAACACGCCGCTTTAACAATGCACACAACCACCACCCCATAAACATTAACACATAACACATTCTCCATAGAAAAGTACCCATACTCAGATTGTAATGTATTACACATTACAATAACTGTTAGCTGAGGGTTTTAGTGCTTCTGCTATTACAAGGTAAAAAGCTCTACATATGTTATTCATCTCTGAGTTTGTGGCTGCTGCAGTGGCAAAATGAAAAATGGGGAAGAGAGTTATCACCAAAAAAACATTTAGTAAATTTGAAAATAAGTAAAACAATTTTAATTCCCTGAAAAACAATGCACATGATCTAACAAACTAACTGTATGTGACAATATTTATAATGTTTACAGCTTAAATGATTAGTTGACTAATGAAGCTCTGGCAAAAGTTCAGTCAGGAAGACAATTCTTTTCATGCTTGCGCTGTAACTTTCTTCCTCACTCCACGCACTCATGCTTATGCTCTGTCTCTGGCTGTCAGTGTTCGGGGCTGTCAACTGACTCATCAATTAACCAATAGCACAGCGACACACCTTCTCCATCAGCCTATCATCTTACTGCTCCTCATTTAATATGTGGTTCTTTTTCTGCCTGCCCACCACCACCACCAGTGTCTAAACTCCATGGGGGGATTTATCTTGCTGCTCAGATGTCCCACAATCACAAATAATCTCCCTCTGGTGTCTAAGCATCAAGGACTTTGTTAAAATCTTATCAGCACAAATAGTCTGTTAATCTGTACACTTATATTCCACATTGAATGTCATCTTTATTTCATTCTCCTGTCTCTCCTGATTGTTAAGTTGATTTAATAAGCAACTAGACCAGGAGTCAGCGGTCATGCTACTGGTTCTGTGAAGCTGTATCGGGCACAATTATGCATTGAGCTAAATGTTATTGTGAGCATGCTAACAGGCTCACAATCACAATGGTAGCATGATGATGTTGATGTGTATCTTCAATTACCAACCAAGATGTCGACTTAGTTAAGCTTGTAAGCATTACCTCTAACCTCAAACACTTTTTTGGGTGAAAACCAAAAATATTAGGCAAATTCAAATGCATGCAATTTTTCACATGATGGCGCTAGATAAAAGCTGTTACGATATTTCTAACTTGAGCAAAATGGTAGACCATCTGTAATTGCCGCCATGCCACTAATGGGGCTAAAAAATGTCAGAAGTTCCCGAGCACCAGCCTTCTCCAATGTGAGGATTTGCTGCTTTTCTCTGTTTCACATCATGGTAAACTGAATATTTTTGAGTTTTGGACTTTTGGACGGACAAAACGAGATATGTGAAATACAAACATGGAACCTGGGAAATGTGTGACATTAATTTTTGGCCTTTTTTTTAACCAAGTGATCAGCGATGAATTTAATAAGTGTAACAGTAGCTGCACACCTAACAACATTTAAAGTTTACACGTATTTGTGGACTGTAAGACCAATATATCTTAAGCACAAAAGTCAATTGTAGTGCTAAATCAAAGTATTTTAGAGTTCTGTGCTCATTGGGTTAAACTGAAATTAAGAGAACTGAAACATAAAAGTGTTAAGAAATATGCACTGTACACATTAACAATACCGTCGTTTTTGAATGAATAAAAGCCTAAAGGATCAGTTTTGACATAAGGTCATAAGAATTACTAAATTATCAACAGAACTGATACTTGGGACATTAACTGAGGCTATTCGTTGGCTGGATGGAGATATCACAGCAAGCTGACAGCTCACTCCCCTTTCTCAATACCAGCCCGTTTCACATCACCTCAAGACAAATAACTCTGAGTGACTCCACTAAAAATGCGGCATACAAAATCTGACAAAAAAGGAAAAGCTGATAAGTGAATAGTGAAAGATGCAACTTGGCAAAAAAGTTAATTCCAAACGAGGGTGAGGTTTGCCCTAAAGAGTATAAGAACTCTGGTGGAAGATGGATGAACAAAAATGGGTACAAAGTTTAAGCAAGCAACATATGACTGCAGCAGACAGATTCCCCTCAGTAAACATTTTGGCATTGGCTCTCTGAGATGACAAATCTTTATTCAAATACTGTTTTCTGGCTACAAAGTCACCACAGGTACACGAGGTCGGCACTCACTTGGCAGATAAAATACACTTGATTTATCTGACTGCTTGTCCTTCAGCCACAGGTTCCTCAATGTGATTAAAGGGCAACCAGGAAGTGACCCTTTTGAACTCATCTCCTTCTAGCCCTCAGAAATCATTAGGAGAAGGGACTGTGTGTGGCTCATTCAACGCTTTAGCTTGGAGGTAAGCTGTGAGTTGAACTGGGGTTAAAGGAACAGTTCTCCCCTAAATGTAAATTCAGTCATTATCTACTCAACATCCTGTCAATCAAAATCTTCCTTAAAGCTTGTAGGAACACGGACAAACAGACATATGCTCTTTTTTCACACTCGTGCAGGCTCGGTTTGGTTTGGTTTGACTTGGCCTGTCCACCCAGCGCAGCATGGATTTGATTCTCAACTACAACAGGGAAACCCGCTTGGAGGTGTTTCTTTAATTGACGACAGCTTGCTTGAGTGATGATATTTAAAAGCAGTAGGCGGATCCATGGCTTAATGATGATAATGACCCCCGCATATTCGGGGGTAGGGTAGTCAGGGGTTGGCTGCGGTCGGTGAGACATCACTGCTACCAGCTTAGAGGCAGTCATGTGCACTTTTGGCCCTGTTCAAGAGATGGTCTTTCTCTGGTGTGGCTCAATATGTCTTAATTGGTAATGGAAAGACAAATCAGCATGGCACGGTTTGTCTCAACGCGGCCCAAAGTAGGGATGCACGCGATTAGTCTTCTAAACAATTAAACATCCGCCACCTCATTGGTCGGCACTAGAAATATTAGTCGGTTAAACCTATTAGTGTTTTATTCCTGTACAAGGCTGCTTCACTGTCATGCAGCCGCCCGCCACTAGTGGGGCTTTATTTTAGATGTTAACTTTTGACTGAGTTGCCGTCATGTTCACATTCATAGCGCATGGTGCAAAGTGTCTTGTTCTTCAGCCGCATTTAAAATCTGACATGGTTGTTGAAGATTGTAATTAAAGGCTTCAAAGGCTTAATGCACACAGTATTTTTTGGGACAATGTTTCAAATACTTATCAATGAATTGTGCTAAATTTACACTGTTTTCTGAGTGTTTTCCACTTTTTTAGACAGATTGTAACATCGTAAGTCATTCTTTTTTGAGATTTCACTCTTCCGATGGATTTAAACTTGTTCTTTCTATGAATGGGTCTTCATGTTGTGTAGCGAGATGAACCTTCTGCACAAAAATGGCCGACGTAGCCTCAGTTCTTGACCCAGGAAAGAGGCCTAAATACAACCACAAATCGCAAAGATACTAATTTACACAGGACTTATCACATGATCTCTGTGTTTGGCAAAATATGATAGGTAATTTGGAGTGGAGTTTTTACCTGACAAATTACGGACATGGCAGATGATTAAAACCATAGACTACCTTTGCAATAATTACAAATAACTAAATGTCCACAGGTAATACTAGTACCATGCGAAGAGGGTTATATTCTTCATTAAAGATATGGCGATGAATAACCTCAAACACATTACATTTCTCTAAACAAGATTTCCTAACTGACAACGTTTGGATCAAGCGCAGGGGCTACAGCACATTGGCAGAAGATTGCTTGGCTTGCTACTGTGGGGCAACTGCTGGCACGCTGGAGAACAAATCTTTGTCGCAGAGGAACAAACAAGAAATAATGAGGTGAAAAATTGGACTTTTGGAACCACAATACAATGGTCTGGCAATAAAACCCATAGATCCTAACTGAGGTGCTTGAAAAAAATGGAATGAGATGCAGCCATGACAAAGTTCCAGACCTTTGAATTGCTGCCTACATCTCAGATTTGTTCAATGATTCAAATAGGTCTGTTGTTGTGCCCACTGAGTTGGAGAAACATTCAACCTAGCAGAGCTATTTAGTCAGGATTGGGAGTGAGGACATCTTCTTCCTTCATACTGGGGCTAGCTAGCTTCTAAGCTACACACATGAAAAATGAGAGGCAAAATGGCGAAATGTGGATGAGTTGGATGCAGCTATATGGGTTATAATAAGTGAAGTTATAGAAATAACAATTCTCTAACCCCCATATTTCTTTGATCATTGTACAAAATTTTCCCAAAGGTACCTTGTAGTTTTCTTGTAATCAAAAGAAAGTTTTGTTTACATTCACAGTTTCTCCCCAAAATATACTGTGTGTATCCTTGAGGTCTATGCTTTTCCTCTCTCATAATATGTGGAATTTCATAAATATTACAAAGGTTGAAAAATAAAGAGAGGCAACAAAGAGCTTAGCACTCACCTCAGATTGTAGTTTGTGGTCTGTAGTGGTGTAGGGAGCTTGCAAGAGACTGGTCCCTGATATGTGATGCTCTGGAGAGCGCAGAGAAAAGCCATCAAAACGGAGCTCCGACACATACTGAGGAGGAGAAAGAAAAGGTCACACAGGGGTGAGTGATTTCATTCTTTGATAAACACTGTAACAGTTTATCATGCAGCGATCACGTGTGTTTTCTCCAATTAACTCACAAAAATAGGCACGATTTGCACTGTCACATGGCTGTGTAGTTAACGGTACACGTGCACATAGACACATATTAGTTGTTATGCTATGTATTACACAGCCATAAAGTGGTGGTGGTTGTTCTCAGACAGGCTTTTATTCCTTTGGGAATTCTCCTTTGTTCCACCGCTCTCCAACTGTGAAGCTCTTACAGACTGACTGCTGGAGCCCACTCACTTCTGAAGGCAGCAACTTAGAAAAGGTCACTTTCATGAAGGAGAAGCTGCATGCTTGCCTCAGCATACTCCGAGCTCGGTAGACAGAGCAGAGATGACTGGAGAAAACTTTTGTCAAGCATACAATAGCCTCCCCAGTTGACTAGGATAAAAATGTAACTGGCCTGCAACTTAACTTAAAATGTTGACTTAGGAGCTTGTTCTGCTGCTCGCAAATGGCTGAAAATGTCAATTAATATATAATATTAATACCATTAATTCACATTAGAACACAAAAACACACAAACAGCATTTGATCACTGAACTAAAACATGGTTTTATTGGGAAATTTCAACCAAAAAACTAAATCCTTGTGGTACATGTAAAAAGGCTCCCATAGAATTTGGATATTGTTGTAAGGGAATTTAGAAATTAGGGCTAACTAGACTGCATCGAAGCTACGATCGTTGCCTGGATGTCCAAGTCAGTATTCAAATGGTTAATTTTATATATTAATATGTATGTATAATCCAACATTATTCATTATGCATCAATATTAATTTTTTTTTAGTTATTCTCAGACAAGGACATTTAAACTTAGCGAAGGTTTTGTGACTCAGACATACTCTCATCTAATGTCAGTCACCAGCAGTCCAGCACCACTGAAACTGGGACAGTCTGACACCATGTGACAGGCTTATAGATACACTAGCAAGATGTCAAAAAGTCAAGTGTCTGAAATAGATTTAAAATTTGAGAAGATGAGCCCCAAAAAGTCAAGTGAAAGGAAGGTGAAAGGAAACTAGCATATCACAAATCTACATATCAGTAACAGCTTCTTGCAAAGTATTCTTTTTTCTAGCTATCACGGCTAATGTTACTGCGACCTGCATGCTAACAAAATAGCTAACTGCCTCAATTGAGAATCTTCAATCGATAAGCTTCAATTGACCGCAGACGTTTTTCACTGAAGTTTTGATGCCCAAGAACTGACATGAATATCAACAGCACATCAGACATAAAAAGTCAGAAATGTCAGAGAAAACTCAGATCATATGTAGCCTCTGCTACAAAAATACCTCAGTTTCATGAGCCTTTATGACCTTATTTCAACTAAAAAAATCTGCATCACACAAAGACCCTAGAAATATTATTATAATCTGATGGAAATGTTGCTTCAACATTAGATCTCTGGGGCCTACAACCCTTTGAAAACATTTTGGGTAATGTTAAATATGAAATACGAAATACTAGACCTTGACCAATACGCCTGACCTCATTTGACATTCTTTACAAAAATGCATTCATTAACATAAAGATTGAACTTCTGAGCTGTTTCAAGATACCTCAGTTGTACATTTTCATAGACAAGCTGATCAATGTTTAAAATTACCATTAAGTAGCAACTGAAAATCTCAGGCTGGTTAAAAAACACCAACAGTATGAGACATTAAGGAAAACTCGAGGGTGAAACAGATTGCTTATTCTCCCCGGAGAAACGTGGAAGAATAGCAGAAAATTGGCCAATTCTGCCAATTTTCTGCCAAAAGTACTGCACCTGCCAGAGTTTCCGCTTAATGAGAAAGAAATACAAGTGGGCATGAAGTAATCTCAAGAGTAGCAACAAAAAATGCTGTCAACTCACCCCAGCCCGTTCACTTTGACACTAAAAGGCCATGTGAAAAGTTACTTAGAGGAAAACAGGAAATAAAGTGCACTACATGGTCAAAGGTGTGCGGACACCGAGACATCTCATTCCAAAACAATGGGCATATGCTGCTGTAACAGGCAATACATTTTGGAGCATGGCTGCAGAGACATATTCCCATTCAGCCTCAAAAGCATAACTGAAGCATTCAAGTTCATCCCAGGAGAGCTGGAGGGTTAAGCCTCAGTGCAGGCCATTCAAGGCTTTCGGTTCGGTACGCATTGCAAACCGAATGAAAAGTTGAACAGTCTAATACCATAATTCAGTACTACACAGTACCCAGTCCTTTACATGTTTTCTACAAGTATTATATGTATTTATGGTATTTAAAGGTATTTATCTAAAATGTGTTTAGAAAGAAATCACTGATTTTGCTTCACCTGGACTTAAATGAGACCATATTAGCCAGATTGTAATTCCTGCTTGTACAAAAAAAAAATAAAAAATAAAATAAAAATATATATACATGTATGTTAATATACACACAATAAAATAAAATAAAAAATTGGTTAAAAAAAAAATGCCAAAATTCCGTTAGTTTTCATACAACAAAAAAAAAAAAAGAAAAAGAAAAAGTGATTACTTTATATGTTGAATGAATACTGACATCCAAATCAAGTACTCTAGTACTCATC